>CM073602.1:11679854-11682354 GCA_037074985.1 Solanum bulbocastanum | reverse complement strand
GATTTCCTCCGCTTAATGGATAACCATTTGTTACCAATGGAGAATTTCTTATCATCTTAAATTCAGGTGATTGGATTTACACCAACGGAAACCATAAACTTCATACACAATAGAGGGATATGGTAGAGTTTTTTTTTTTTTTTGAATAATTGATGGAGTTCCTTTTTCCATCCTATCCCATTCACCGGTACTGATCATTGATACTGTAAAAGTAGTTTTCTTGCTTTTGTGCCAGTTCATGATCTAAACGAGTCGCACATACACCCTAGTACATGTTCCTCGACGCTGAGGGCACCCCCGAAGAGTGGGGGATTTCGTGACATTTCTGATTGATTGTCTTGTATTTCTAATAAGTTGTTTAATAGTTGGCATGTTTAATCTTATACATAATATGATGGGTTGGTTTAGATTGATCCTAACCGAATGATGGTGAATTACTTCTATTTAATAGAATATTCAATTCGAAGATAAAATCTCAAATCACAGATTTGCGCGAAATCCATGTTATTTTCCTTGAACCGCTACAAAATCAACAATTCCATAAGCTTGGGCTTTTGTTGCTAACATAAAAATATCTCTTTCCATATCTTCGTGTACAACCCAGAAGGGTTTTCCCGTTCTTTCTGCATAAACCCTTGTGAGGGTTTCACGCAGTTTAATCAGTTCTACCGCTTCCATGACAAATTCGCCTACTTGTGCCATATAAAAAGCACTATAAGGTTCATGTATCATTACCCTGATGATATAACAAAATAAAATCTTCCTCTATCTCGCATGATAAAGCAAAGAGAAAAGAAAGATAAATAATAGAAAAAAGATAGAATTGAACAACCGTACAGGCATCTTTTATGCAAATGGCTCTACAAGAAAATTGACCCCCCTCCTTTCTGTTGAAGAAAGAGAAAATAGAATCTATCAGACTCAGATGGGTAAATAATCAAATTGCCATCCTTCCTTTCGGAGGAGTTCAAAAATACTCTGACGGCTCCGTTGCTTTATATGTTTATTTTTTCTTTTTTTTGTCTGTGATTCAGCAATCCCAAAGTTTCTTTTTAATCCGATCAAATAAGGAAATTTTTTTTTTTTTTTGTACTCTTTCATAACATAAATATTGTTAAGAACTCTCCGGCATGAAAACAAAAAAGGTTGTGACACTGAACTGAATTCCCAATAGATAAGAGAAAATCGGAAATACCCCTTATCTCATACTACTCTCTCGATACAAAATCTAATGTTTTGAAAAAAAAAAACAATACAAAAATTTCTCATATCGAATTCGAAGTGCCATGCTATTATTACTTAGTATTCATATGGCGAAGGCATAGTCTTCTTTTTTCTCTCAAATAAAACCTCATTGGTGCCAAGCGTGAGGGAATGCTATACGTTTGGTAAGTTTTCCTCTGGCCAGGATAAAAGATCCCATTGAAGCAGCTAATCCTATGCATATTGTATGGATATCTGGTCGCACAAATTGCATAGTATCATAAATGGTGATCCCAGGTATTACCCAGCCCCCAGGAGAGTTTACAAACAAATACAGCTCTTTGTTCTCATCCTCCATATTGAGATACATCATAAGACCAATAAGTTGATTCGAAAGATCGGTACTAATCCCTTGGCCTAAAAAAAGTAATCTTTCTCGATAAAGTCGGTTGATTAGGGTAAAATTGTATCTCTTAGGAACCGTACATGTGCCTTTTGATGCATACGGTTCAAATAAAGTGTGAATCAATGTATAGATTCCAGTCCTCTTTCTTTTTTTCTACAAGGGCTCTTTCTTACTTCTAACGAAAGAGTTTTTCTTCGATTTTTCAATAAAGATGAGTTTTTAATCCTTTTTGATATTTTCGATTTTCCATTATAAAATTTGAAGTTATAAGAAAGGGTCATTAAACTTATCGAATTCACTTTTCATTGATGTATTCTTTCATGGAGATTTAATCCAAACCGCGATGGTATTTTCTTGTTCCTGAATAGGTCTGTTTAATCTTTTTAGGTTTATGCTCTACTCCGGGTAAAGATCCTCCCGATTTGGATTTGTACATATAGGACAAATGCTCCCATTACCATTTCTTTTTGTATTTCTTTTTTTTTGCAATTCATTTTATACAAGTAGTTATTAGAGTTGAGATAACTTTGCTTGACAATTAGGATCTCTTTACAAAGAAAAAATATGAATAGCAATCATAGATATCTTACCAATCCAATTGGGTTTTTTCTAAACGGAGCCTGGATACTTCATTTATTTAGTCCAACCAAGCCAACCATAAATTATTCTAATTGATAATAGTAATATGAATCCCCTCAAAAATGGATCTAATTGCACTTCACGCTCCAAATTTTTGATGATTCAATTTATCTTTCTTGGGCGAAACGGGGGATATCTCGATCGGGGGAGAGAACGGGGAAATACCATATGACCCAATATATCTGACAAGTCACACTATGCGTCAACCTAAGATGAAATTGGATCTCCAGGATTTCGGAATAGAACTTTTGG
>CM073602.1:11659854-11674854 GCA_037074985.1 Solanum bulbocastanum | reverse complement strand
ACTTGTAAGAACGGAATTCTTTGTTTTGTAATGGATAGTTGCAACTCCATAAAAAAGAATTCAGTCAAATTTTTCTTATATTGAACCATTCCTATATCATATGTGTGTATGTGTAAATACAGGTACCATATAGATATTTTATATGGATATATGGATTCGTTTGGTTATTTTTATTCTTGCTCGAGTTGGATGATTAAAAATTATCATGTCCAGTTCCCTCGGGGGATGGATCTATAAGAATTCACCTATCCCAATAACAAAAAAAACCTGACTTGAATGATCCTGTATTAAGAGCTAAATTGGCTAAGGGTATGGGTCATAATTATTATGGCGAGCCCGCATGGCCCAATGATCTTTTATATATTTTTCTAGTAGTAATTCTAGGTCCTATCGCATGTAATGTAGGCTTAGCCATTTTAGAACCATCAATGATTGGTGAATCGGCGGATCCATTTGCAACCCCTTTGGAAATCTTACCTGAATGGTATTTCTTTCCTATATTTCACATACTTCGTACAGTGCCCAATAAATTATTGGGGGTTCTTTTAGTGGTTTCAGTACTTGCGGGATTATTAACATTACCTTTTTTAGAGAATGTTAATAAATTCCAAAATCCATTTCGCCGTCCAGTAGCGACGATTGTCTTTTTGATTGGTACCGCAGTCGCCCTTTGGTTGGGCATTGGTGCAACATTACCTATTGATAAATCCCTAACTTTAGGTCTTTTTAAAATTTTTTAATTGAATCAATTGTGAACTAACACGACATGTGTATCTTGGGAATAGTTTCTTCAAAGCGAATTCTCCCTAGATACATCTATTCAATTTAATTATGAATTTCTTTCTAATATATGATATATTAATTGTGCTAAATTGTGCTTTTTCAATCTATTTTCACTAAGTAAGTCCAATAGATTTAAAACTTATTTTTTGCTAAATCAATTACGAAATATTTTTCTAAAATGCCCAATATCTGTTTTATATCTTCGCTACGAAAATGTTCAATTTTCATAAGATCTTCTTGGCTGTTATTCAAAAGATCGAATAATGTATATTTATTGGACATTTTGAGGCAATTATAGATCCTGGAAGACAATTCTGATTGGTCAATAAAAATCGATTTCAATGCTATTTTTTTTTTTTTTTTTTATAAGTTTAGCCAATTTATCATGAAAGGTAAAAGGGGATAAAGGAACCATGTGTTGATTGTCCTGTAAATATAAGTTTTCTTCCACCATATGTAAAAAGGGAATAAATAAATTAATAAATAAGTTTTCTTCGGGATGCGTCATGAAGTGCTTCTTTCGGAGTTAAACTTCCATTTGTCCATATTTCGATAAACAGTATCTCTTGTTTTTCATTCCCATTCCCATAAGAATGAATACTATGATTTGTGTTTCGAACAGGCATGAATACAACATCTATAGGATAACTTCCATCTTGAAAGTTATGTGGCGTTTTTATAAGATATCCACTATTTCTCTCTATTTGTAATCCAATACAAAAATTAATTGGTTCCGCTAAACTAGCTATATGTTGTGTATTATCAACGATTTCCACATAAGGTGGCAAGATGATATCTTGAGCAGTTACATATCCAGGACCCTTGACACAAATAGACGCGTCAGAAGTTCCATATAAATTACTTCTCAATACAATCTCTTTCAAATTCATTAAAATTTCATGTACCGATTCTTGAATGCCCATTATGGTAGAATATTCATGTGGTACATTCTCAAATTTTACACGTGTGATACATGTTCCTTCTATTTCTCCAAGTAAAGCTCTTTGCATCGCAATGCCTATTGTGTCGGCTTGGCCTTTCATAAGTGGAGATAGAATAAAACGTCCATAATAAAGGCGTTTACTGTCTGTTCTTGATTCAACACACTTCCACTGTAGTGTCCGAGTAGATACTGTTACTTTTTCTCGAACCATAGTACTATTATTTGATTAGATCATCGAATCTTTTATTTCTCTTGAGATTTCTTCAATGTTCAGTTCTACACACGTCTTTTTTTCGAAGGTCTACAACCATTATGTGGCATCGGAGTTACATCCCGTACGAAAGTTAATTGTATACCACTGCGACGAATAGCTTCTAATGTTGCATCTCTTCCGAGACCGGGACCTTTTATCATGACTTTCGCTTGTTGCATACCTTGATCCACTACTGTACGGATAGCGTTTGCTGCTGCGGTTTGAGCAGCAAACGGTGTTCCTCTTCTCGTACCTTTGAATCTAGAAGTACCAGCTGAGGACCAAGAAACTACTCGACCCCGTACATCTGTAACAATGACAATGGTATTATTGAAACTTGCTTGAACATGAATAGCTCCCTTTGGTATTCTACGTGCACCCTTACGTGAACTAATACATCCATTTCGACGCGAACTAATTTTCGGTATAGCTTTTGCCATATTTTATCATCTCGTAAATATGAGTTAGAGATATATGGATATATCCATTTCATGTCAAAACAGATTCTTTATTTGTACATCAACTCTTCTGGCAAGTCTGATTAGCCCTGTCTTTGTTTATGCCTTGGGTTGGAACAAATTACTATAATGCGCCCCCTCCTACAAATTAGTCGACATTTTTCACAAATTTTATGAACGGAAGCTCTTATTTTCATATTTCTCATTCCTTACCTTAATTATGAATCTATTTCTTGGAAGAATAAATTTCTTGAAATGTTTCATCTCAAATTGTATTCCCACGAAAGGAATGGTGAAGTTGAAAACCTAATCCTTCAAATCTTTGTTGTGGAGTCGATAAATTATATGCCCTTTGGTTGAATCATAAGGACTTACTTCAATTTTGACTCTATCGCCTGGCAGTATCTGTATAAAACAAAGTTCCTTTGAGGTATCAACTAATGCAAAAGATATTAGACAACTCTCCCCCCTTTTTTTGTTTTCCACAAATAGGAAGTTTCGAATCCAATTTGCATATTATAAAGGATTACCAAATACAACACAAAATTTCTCCACCTATTCCTTCTAGTCGAGCCTCTCGGTCTGTCATTATACCTCGAGAAGTAGAAAGAATTACAATCCCCATTCCACCTAAAATTCGCGGAATTCGTTGATAATTAGAATAGATTCGTAGACCAGGTTGACTGATTCGTTTTAAATTTAAAATATTTCTATAGGGTCTTTTCCTATTCCTTCTATGTCGCAGGGTTAAAACCAAAAAATATTTATTGTTTTCTCACGTTTTTGATAAAACCCTCTTGCAAAAGTATTTGAATAATATTTTCGGTAATATTAGTAGATGCTATTCGAACCACCCTTTTTCGATCCATATTAGCATTTCGTATAGAAGTTATTATCTCAGCAATAGTGTCCCTGCCCATGATGAACTAAAATTATTTGGGTCTCCAAATTTGATATAATCAACGTGTTTTTTACTTATTTATTTTTGAATATGATATGAATTATTAAAGATATATGTTTGAGACACAATCTACTAATTAATCTATTTCTTTCAAATACCCCACTCGAAACAGATCACAATTTCATTTTATAATACCTCGGGAGCTAATGGAACTATTTTAGTAAAATTTAATTCTCTCAATTCTCGGGCGATTGCACCAAAAATTCGAGTTCCTTTTGGATTTCCTTCTTGATCAATAGCAACTGCAGCATTGTTATCATATCGGATTATCATCCCGTTGTTACGTTTGAGTTCTTTACAGGTACGCACAATTACAGCTCTGACTACTTCTGATCTTTCTAGGGGCATATTTGGTACTGCTTCTCTGATCACAGCAACAATAACGTCACCAATATGAGCATATCGACGATTGCTAGCTCCTATGATTTGAATACAAATCAATTCTCGAGCCCTGGTATTATCCGTTACATTTAAATGGATCTGAGGTTGAATCATTTTTTTAATTAGTTCTTTGAATGCAAAGGGCGAAAGAAAAAAAAGAAATATTTTTTTCCAAAAAAAAGAAACATATGGTTTTCTTTCATATCTAAGAACCCTTTCTACATTTTTTCTATTACATTACAAAATAATGAATTGAGTTCGTATAGGCATTTTGGATGCAGCTAGTGAAATAGCCCTTCTGGCTATATTTTTTGTTACTTCACCCATTTCATAAAGTATTCGCCTCGGTTTAACAACAGCTACCCAATATTTAGGGGATCCTTTTCCTGAACCCATACGTGTTTCTGCGGGTCTTAATGTAACTGGTTTCTCTGGAAATATACGTACCCATATTTTTCCACCACGACATGCATTTCGTGTCATTGCTCGTCGGCCTGCTTCTATTTATCGAGATGTAATCCAAGCAGGTTCAAGTGCCTGAAGAGCATATTTACCGAAAGAAATACAATTGCCTTGAGAAGATATTCCCTTCATTCTGCCTCTATGTTGTTTATGGAATCTGGTTCTTTTGGGGTTATATTTGATGGTTGGTTCTGAATTCCATCTCTACTACAGAACCGGACGTGAGAGTTTCTTCTCATCCAGCTCCTCGCAAATAAAAGGATTCAAAAAAATTCAATTTGAATTAAGCTAGAATAGTCAATCTTAAGTTAAGATATATATGTATTTACTAAGTAATACCTTGAACGTGGGCTTCTTTGAGATTTCATTAAATCTATTAGTAATTTGTATATCTTGTTTGAATAGATAACTAAACTTTGTTGTTTTCTAAAGAGAAATAAAAAAAATTGTATTATTATACCAAATCCTTATTTTGTCCTTTATTGTATTGTCCTAAATTTTGCAATAAAAAAAGTTTTCGTGGGCGAATATTTACTCTTTCAATCCCTATTTCATTTGTAGGGTTAACTCGTGACTTCTCAGATCTCAGAATACATGAATTAATCTCTGGTTCGTTCCGCCATCCCGACCAGTGAATCATTAAGATTCCTTTTTCAATAGAATCTTTTGCATTCACAAGTTCCGTCGTTCCCATCACTTCTTACTTAATGGTTAGGTCCGAATTCTACAATGGAGCTCAGAATCAAATTGGTTCTTGAGTCAATTTTCTCAGTCTTTATTGGCTCGAAGCTCTTGATTTTTTGTTCTATTTCTATAAAAAGATTCTTTTTAGTATGGTATGAATGCATATTGATGCTTTATTACACTGCCTTGTATGAGATTACTCATAGACCTTACATATTGGAATTTTATATAATTGGTATTCTTTTTCTCTCTTTCTCTCATCCTTCCGTTTATCCACATCTTTTTTTGTCTATTTTGCTTTACAACTTAGAATCAGATTTTTTTGTTTATGCAAAAGATTTCAATTGCTACAAATATATGACCTATATATCATATCTTGACTGGTTCTTTAGATCCAGATAATGCGAAGTGATGGGTTGGTTATTAGTTCTATAGTTTTTAGTTCATACTATGTGGGCTGGGCTTTTTTAATCCTAACCTTAACAAAACCAATGAGTCACACACTAAGCATAGCAATTTTATCAAATGGTCAATCAAATTTTTATTCAACCTTATAGAATTAAGAATTAGAAATGTTCCCCTTGATTAGAAAAAGATGAATTGGTCTTTTTTTTTTTTTGTTCAATCATTGGATAGAAGGGAAAGACAAGTAATAAATTATTCCTTGTCTAGAAATATCCAAATTTTGATGCCCAATATTCCATAGATAGTTCGAACTGTATAAGAGCAATAATCAATTTTAGCTCGAATCGTTTGTAGGGGAACCCTGCCTTCTCTGATCCATTCGACACGTGCAATTTCTTTTTCGTCGATACGCCCCGCATTTTGTATTTGAATTCCTTTTGTATCCGCTTGTTCTGTTAATTCAATAGCCTTTTTCATTTCTTTTCGAAATGAAACTCTATTCTTTAATTGTCCAGCTATAAATTCTGCAAGAATATTAGGGTTTCCGTAAGGTTTTGCAATTCTTATGACAGCAATGTTTAGTTTTCGGTTTACACAATTAAATTCTTTTTGTAAAGTCATTTGTAATTCTTCGATTCCGCGCGGTCGAGTTTCTATTAATAATTTTGGGAATCCCATAAAGATTATGACCTGGATCAGATCGATTCTTTTTTGAATCTCTATACGTGCAATTCCCTCGATGCTAGAGGACGTTCTCATATTCTTTTGTACATAATTCTTGATACAATCTCTTATTTTTTTATCTTCTTTTAAACCCTCAGAATAATTTTTGGGTTGTGAAAACCAAAGGGAATGATGACCTTGGGTTGTACCCAGTCTGAAACCAAGTGGATTTATTTTTTGTCCCATAATCCCCTGCTATTATACATATCACGATACGTCATAGCTGTAGATTTTTTTTCCATCTCGTTTTTTTTTAAGGAAGACATCTCGCCATATTCATCATCTAAAGATATATCTTTCATTACAATAGTTATATGACAGGTCGATCTTTTTATCGGAAAACTACGTCCTCAAGCTCGAGGTTTCAATTTCTTCACAGTAGTACCTTCATTGACTTCGGCTTTACTAATGACTAAATTGGTTTCGCTGGAACCCATATTGTAACTAGCATTTGCTACTGCAGAATAAACCAATTTCAAAATGGGATAACATGCTCGATAGGGCATGAGTTCTAGTATCATAAGCGTTTCCTCATAGGAACGTCCGCTAATTTGATCAATTACTCTTCGTGCTTTGTCAGCAGACATAGATATATGTTCACCTAAAGCATATACTTCTATTTTTTTCTTCTTTAGCATAAGGTTTGTCTCCTACTACTGAATCACCAGCATCTAGATTTTTTTATTAATATTAACGACGAGATCTATTATCGCTTTTTGCATGTCCTCTAAAATTTAATGTAGGTGCAAATTCTCCCAATTTGTGGCCTACCATACTATCTGTTATATAAATAGGCAAATGCTCTTTTCCATTATGGATAGCAATAGTATGACCTATCATTGTGGGTATAATGGTAGATGCCCGGGACCAAGTTACTATTATTTCTTTTTCTGCTTTTGTGTTAAGCTTATCAATTTTTTTAATAAATGATTGGCTACAAAGGGATTTTTTTTTAGTGAACGTGTCACAAGCGTACTCCTATTTTTTTTTTGTAAAGTTTTTGTAAAAACGAAGAATTAAATTTGATTTTCTCTCCTATTTACTACGGCGACGAAGAATCAAATTATCACTATATTTATTCCTTTTTCTACTTTTTCTTCCAAGTGCAGGATAACCCCAAGGGGTTGTGGGTTTTTTTCTACCAATTGGGGCTCTCCCTTCACCACCCCCATGGGGATGGTCTACAGGGTTCATAACTACTCCTCTTACTACAGGACGCTTACCTACCCAACGCTTAGATCCGGCTCTACCCAAACTTTTCTAGTTCACCCCAACATTCCCCCACTTGTCCGACTGTTGCTGAGCAGTTTTTGGATATCAAACGGACCTCCCTAGAAGGTAATTTTAATGTGGCCGATTTCCCCTCTTTTGCAATCAGTTTCGCTACAGCACCCGCTGCTTTAGCTAATTGTCCACCCTTTCCAAGTGTGATTTCTATGTTATGTATGGTCGTGCCTAAGGGCATATCGGTTGAAGTAGATTCTTCTTTTGATCAATCAAAACCCCTTCCCAAACTGTACAAGCTTCTTTCAAAGCATACGGCTTTCTGGATGTAGGTGATGATATCTATACATATGGATCTTATATATATCGTAGAATGAAGTACCACATGGGTGGATATATATATGAATCCAAATCTGCCGAATCACTCATGTTATGATCTTCTACATCTTGGGTCTTCCCGTTCCGTCATTTGGTTTATGTTCTTCATGTAGCATTCAGACCGAATGACTCTATGAAATTACGTCGATACTTCCACATATTATGGGTAACGTAGGAGACATCTCTATTTTTCCCCCGGGGAATCTTTAGAATTCCCACTGCTTAACTTTCAATTCGCCTCTGACCATCAAATGAAATGTGAATAACCCGTCCTCCTCTCTTTGAAAGAAAGGGCGCTTCCGGTTCTATCGTTGCTTGAAACAATTTTGTCTTCTCCATATTACTATATCTCTAGAGTCAATAATTTTATATGAGGAACTACTGAACTCAATCACTTGCTGCCGTTACTCTTCAGTTTTCTGTTGAGGTCTATCCTGCAGAGGTACTCAAATTGGATCAGTGATCGATTTCTAGGTTTCGTCGTAAACCTAATTGGTTATTTCC
This sequence comes from Solanum bulbocastanum, assembly GCA_037074985.1. NCBI lineage: Eukaryota > Viridiplantae > Streptophyta > Magnoliopsida > Solanales > Solanaceae > Solanum > Solanum bulbocastanum. The sequence continues at coordinate 11,666,695 of CM073602.1, read as the reverse complement.
AATTACATATATCAATATTCAAACCGCACTCAAAGGTAGGGCATTTCCCATTTTTATAGGAACTTCTGTACCAGAAACAATGGTATCTCCAATTATAGCCCCTCTGGGATGTAAAATATATCTCTTCTCACCATTCCCATAGTGTATGAGACAAATGTATGCATTTCGATTAGGGTCGTATTCTATGGTTACATTCTACCATATATGTCTTTTTTATTCCGTCGAAAATCAATTTTACGATATAGACGCTTATGACCTCCCCCTCTATGCCTTGCGGTAATGATTCCTCTGGCATTACGACCTTTACCACAACGACGCTGTCCATAGATCAAATTATTTTGTGGATTGGATTTCACTTGACTGTCTACGGTTCCATTGCGTGTGCTCGGGGTATAAGTTTTGTATAAATGTATCGCCATGCTATTAAGTATTTTTATTTAAGTTCTTTTCTTTCTAAGAGGTGGAATAGAATAACCCGGTTGAAGCGTAATGATCAAACTTCTGTAATGCATTGTATATTCCATAATAGGTCCCATTCTTCTACTCTTTCCTGGAAGTCGATGACTATTCATAGCTATTACCTTGACACCAAAGAAGAGTTCGACCCAATGCTTTATTTCTGTGCTAGTTGATCCTGATTCGACATTAGAAGTATATTGATTTTTCCCCAATAACCGAATACTTTTGTCTGTAAATACTGCATATTTGATTCCATCCATAAATCTATTTTCTTCCCTATGAGTTATAGTCTCAATAAGAATAGCAGTTCTTACTGTTCATATATTATGATATGAATATACCACATCAATTCGTTATGTATGGATGATGAGATTCCATTGATACAGAGCCAATTCCAATAGACTTATTGGAGGGTCCCATTGGCGTGCATCCTGTAGGAATTGAACCTACGAATTCACCAATTATAAGTTGGGCGCTTTAACCATTCAGCCATAGATGCTTAGCGGGGATCCTCGTACATGGTGAATAACCAAATTCCAATTAAAATGAAATCTTTAGGATAAATCAATGCAATTTAGGAGGAATCAATGAGAGGACATCAATTCAAATCTTGGATTTTTGAATTGAGAGAGATATTGAGAGAGATGAAGAATTCTCACCATTTCTTAGATTCATGGACCCAATTCAATTCAGTGGGATCCTTCATTCACATTTTTTTCCACCAAGAACGTTTTCTAAAACTCTTTGACCCCCAAATTTGGAGTATCCTACTTTCACGCAATTCACAGGGTTCAACAAGCAATCAATATTTTACGATCAAGGGTGTAATACTCTTTGTAGTAGCGGTCCTTATATATCGTATTAACAATAGAAATTTGGTCGAAAGAAAAAATCTCTATTTGATAGGGCTTCTTCCTATACCTATGAATTCCATTGGACCCAAAAATGATACATAGGAAGAATTCGTTGGGTCTTCCAATATCAATAGGTTGATTGTTTCTCTCCTGTATCTTCCAAAAGGAAAAAATATCTCTGAGAGTTGTTTCCTGAATTCGAAAGAGAGTACTTGGGTTCTCCCAATAACTAACAAGTGTAGCATGCCTGAATCTAACTGGGGTTCGCGTTGGTGGAGGAACTAGATCAGAAAGATCGATTCTTTGGGATCCTTCCTTTCTTCAAACGGAACGAAAAGAGATAGAATCAGGCCGATTCCCGAAATGCCTTTCTGGATATTCCTCAATGTCCCGGCTATTCACGGAACGTGAGAAACAGATGATTAATCATCTATTTCCGGAAGAAATCGAAGAATTTCTTGGGAATCCTACAAGATCCGTTCGTTCTTTTTTCTCTGATAGATGGTCAGAACTTCATCTGGGTTCGAATCCTACTGAGAGGTCCACTAGAGATCAGAAATTGTTGAAGAAACAACAAGATCTTTCTTTTGTCCCTTCCAGGCGATCGGAAAAGAAAGAAATGGTTAATATATTCAAGATAATTGCGTATTTACAAAATACTGTCTCAATTCATCCTATTTCATTAGATTCGGGATGTGATATGGTTCCGAAGGATGATCCGGATATGGACAGTTCCAATAAGATTTCATTCTTGAACAAAAATCCATTTTTTGATTTATTTCATCTATTCCATGACCGGAACAGGGGAGGATACACGTTACACTACGATTTTGCATCAAAAGAGAGATTTCAAGAAATGGCAGATCTATTCACTCTATTAATAACTGAGCCGGATCTGGTGTATCATAAGGGATTTGCCTTTTCTATTGATTCCTGCGGATTGGATCAAAAACAATTCTTGAATGAGGCAAGGGATGAATTGAAAAAGAAATCTTTATTGGTTCTACCTCCTATTTTTTATGAAGAGAATGAATCTTTTTCTCGAAGGATCAAAAAAAAATGGGTCAGGATCTCCTGCGGGAATGATTTGGAAGATCCAAAACCAAAAATAGTGGTATTTGCTAGCAACAACATAATGGAGGCAGTCACTTAATATAGACTGATTCGAAATCTGATTCAAACCCAATATAGTACCTATGGGTACATAAGAAATGTATTGAATCGATTCTTTTTAATGAATAGATCCGATCGCAACTTCGAATATGGAATTCAAAGGGATCAAATAGGAAAGGATACTCTGAATCATAGAACTATAATGAAATATACAATCAACCAATATTTATTGAATTTGAAAAAGAGTCAGAAGAAATGGTTCGAGCCTCTTATTTTGATTTCTCGAACCGAGAGATCCATGAATCGGGATCCTGATACATATACATACAAATGGTCCAATGGGAGTAAGAGTTTCCTGGAACATTTGGAACAGTCCGTTTCGAAGCAGAAGAGCCATTTTCAAGTAGTGTTCGATCGATTACTTATTAATCAATATTCGATTGATTGGTCTGAGGTTATCGACAAAAAAGATTTGTCTAAGTCACTTCGTTTCTTTTTGTCTAAGTCACTTCTTTTTTTGTCCAAGTTGCTTTTATTTTTGTCTAACTCACTTCCTTTTTTCTGTGTGAGTTTTGGAAATATCCCTATTCATAGGTCCGAGATCTACATCTATGAAGAATTGAAAGGTCCGAATGATCAACTCTACAATCAGTTGTTAGAATCAGTAGGTCTTCAAATTGTTCATTTGAAAAAATTGAAACCCTTCTTATTGGGCGATCATGATACTTCCCAAAAATTGAAATTCTTGATCAATGGAGGAACAATATCACCATTTTTGTTCAATAAGATACCAAAGTGGATGATTGACTCATTCCATACTAGAAATAAACGCAGGAAATCCTTTGATAACCCGGATTCCTATTTCTCAATGATATTCCACGATCAAGACAATTGGCTGAATCCCGTGAAACCATTTCATAGAAGTTCATTGATATCTTCTTTTTATAAAGCAAATCGACTTCGATTCTTGAATAATCCACATCACTTCTGCTTCTATTGGAACACAAGATTCCCCTTTTTTGCGAAAAAGGCCCGTATCAATAATTCGGATTGTACGTATGGACAATTTCTCAATATCTTGTTCATTCACAACAAAATATTTTCTTTGTGCGTCGGTAAAAAAAAAAACATGCTTTTTGGGGGAGAGATACTATTTCACCAATCGAGTCACAGGTATCTAACATATTCATACCTAGCGATTTTCCATAAAGTGGTGACGAAACGTATAACTTGTACAAATCTTTCCATTTTCCAAGTCGATCCAATCCATTCGTTCGTAGAGCTATTTACTCGATCACAGACATTTCTGGAACACCTTTAACAGAGGGGTAAATAGTCAATTTTGAAAGAACTTATTGTCAACCTCTTTCATATATGAATCTATATGATTCAGAAGGAAAGAACTTGCATCAGTATCTCAATTTCAATTCAAACATGGGTTTGATTCACACTCCATGTTCTGAGAAAGATTTATCATCCGAAAAGAGGAAAAAATGGAGTCTTTGTCTAAAGAAATGCGTTGAGAAAGGGAAGATGTATAGAACCTTTCAACGAGATAGTGCTTTTTCAACTCTCTCAAAATGGAATCTATTCCAAACATATATGCCATGGTTCCTTACTTCGACAGGGTACAAATATCTAAATTTGACATTTTTAGATACTTTTTCAGACCTATTGCCAATACTAAGTAGCAGTCAAAAATTTGTATCCATTTTTCCTGATATTATGCATGGATCAGTTATATCATGGCGAATTCTTCAGAAAAAATTGTGTCTTCCACAATGGAATCTGATAAGTGAGATCTCGAGTAAGTGTTTACATAATCTTCTTCTGTCTGAAGAAATGATTCATCGAAATAATGAGTCACCATTGATATCGACACATTTGAGATCACCAAATGCTCGGGAGTTCCTCTATTCAATCCTTTTCCTTCTTCTTGTTGCTAGATATCTCGTTCGTACACATCTTCTCTTTGTTTCCCGGGCATCTAGTGAGTTACAGACAGAGTTCGAAAAGGTAAAATCTTTGATGATTCCATCATCTATGATTGAGTTGCGAAAACTTCTGGATAGGTATCCTACATCTGAACCGAATGCTTTCTGGTTAAAGAATCTCTTTCTAGTTGCTCTGGAAAAATTAGGAGATTCTCTAGAAGAAATACGAGGTTCTGCTTCTGGCGGCGACATGCTTGGTCCCGCTTATGGGGTCAAATCAATACGTTCTAAGAAGAAAGATTGGAATATCAATCTCATCGAGATCATCGATCTCATACCAAATCCCATCAATCGAATCACTTTTTTGAGAAATACGAGACATCTAAGTCATACAAGTAAAGAGATCTATTCATTGATAAGAAAAAGAAAAAATGTGAACGGGGATTGGATTGATGAGAAAATAGAATCCAGGGTCGCGAACAGTGATTCGATTGATGATGAAGAAAGAGAATTCTTGGTTCAGTTCTCCACCTTAACGACAGAAAATAGGATTGATCAAATTCTATTAAGTCTGACTCATAGTGATCATTTATCAAAGAATGACTCTGGTTATCAAATGATTGAACAACCGGGAGCAATTTACTTACGATACTTAGTTGACATTCATAAAAAGCATCTAATGAATTATGAGTTCAATCCATCCTGTTTAGCAGAAAGACGAATATTCCTTGCTCATTATCAGACAATCACTTATTCACAAACTTCGTGTAGGGAAAATAGTTTTCATTTCCCATCTCCTGGAAAACCCTTTTCGCTCCGCTTAGCCTTATCCCCCTCTACGGTTATTGTAGTGATAGGTTCTATAGGAACTGGATGATCCTATTTGGTCGAATACCTAGCGATAAACTTCTATGTTCCTTTCATTACGGTATTTCTGAACAAGTTCCTAGATAACAAGTCTAAAGGTTTTCTTCTTGATGAGATTGATATTGATGATAGTGACGATATCGATCATGACCTTGATACGGAGTTGGAACTGCTAACTAGGATGAATGGGCTAACTGTGGATATGATGCCGGAAATAGATCGATTTTATATCACCCTTCAATTCGAATTAGCAAAAGCAATGTCTCCTTGCATAATATGTATTCCAAACATTTATGATCTGGATGTGAATGAGTCGAATGACTTATCCCTCTGTCTATTAGTGAACCATCTCTCCAGGGATTGTGAAAGATGTTCTACTAGAAATATTCTTGTTATTGCTTCGACTCATATTCCCCAAAAAGTGGATCCCGCTCTAATAGCTCCGAATAAATTAAATACGTGCATTAAGATGCGAAGGCTTCTTATTCCACAACAACGAAAGCACTTTTTCACTCTTTCATATACTAGGGGATTTCACTTGGAAAAGAAAATGTTCCATACTAACGGATTCGGGTCCATAACCATGGGTTCCAATGCACAAGATCTTGTAGCACTTACCAATGAGGTCCTATCGATTAGTATTACATAGAAGAAATCAATTATAGACACTAATACAATTAGATCTGCTCTTCATAGACAAACTTGGGATTTGCGATCCCAGGTAAGATCGGTTAAGGATCATGGGATCCTTTTCTATCAGATAGGAAGGGCTATAGCACAAAATATACTTCTAAGTAATTTCCCCATAGATCCTATATCTATCTATATGAAGAAGAAATCATGTAATGAAGGGGATTCTTATTTGTACAAATGGTACTTCGAGCTTGGAACGAGCATGAAGAGATTAACGATACTTCTTTATCTTTTGAGTTGTTCTGCCGAATCGGTCGCTCAAGATCTTTGGTCTTTATCCGTACCCGATGAAAAAAATGGGATCAGTTCTTATGGACTCGTTGAGAATTATTCTGATCTAGTTCATGGCCTATTAGAAGTAGAGGGCGCTCTGGTGGGATCTTCACGGACAGAAAAAGATTGCAGTCAGTTTGATAATGATCGAGTGATATTGCTTCTTTGGCCCGAATCGAGGAATCCCTTAGATATGATGCAAAAGGGCTCTTGGTCTATCCTTGATCAGAGATTTCTCTATGAAAAATATAAATCGGAGTTTGAGGAAGGGAAGGGAGAAGGAGCCCTTGACCCGCAGGAGGATTTATTCAATCACATAGTTTGGGCTCCTAGAATATGGCACCCTTGGGGCTTTCTATTTGATTGTATCAAAAGGCCCAATGAATTGGGATTTCCCTATTGGTCCAGGTCATTTCGGGGCAAGCGGATCATTTATGATGAAGAGGATGAGCTTCAAGAGAATGATTCGGGGTTCTTGCAGAGTGGAACCATGCAGTACCAGACACGAGATAGATCTCAAGGCCTTTTTTGAATAAGCCAATTCATTTGGGACCCTGCAGATCCACTCTTTTTCCTATTCAAAGATCAGCCCCCTGGCTCTGTGTTTTCACATCAAGAATTATTTGCAGATGAAGAGATGTCAAAGGG
>CM073602.1:11627354-11644854 GCA_037074985.1 Solanum bulbocastanum | reverse complement strand
ACCTACTCTTAACGGGCAAAGCGAGCCCCTTTATTCTGAATTAAAGAATTCAAAATTAATCAAATCTCCCCAAGTAGGATTCGAACCTATGACCAATCGGTTAGCAGCCGACCGCTCTACCACTGAGCTACTGAGGAACAACAGGAGATTCGATCTCATAGAGTTCAATTCCTGTTCCCAACCCATGACCAATATGAGCTCGAAGCTTCCTTTGTAACTCCCAAAACTTCTTCGTAGTGGCTCCCTTACATGCCTCATTTCAGAGGGAACCTCAAAGTGGCTCTATTTCATTATATTCCATCCATATCCCAATTCCATTCATTTAATATCCCTTTGGTGTCATTGACATAACAGATGTCATTTCTAGTCTATCTCTTTCTATTTCTTTTCTATATTTTCTATATATGGAAAGTTCAAAAATCATCATATAATAATCCAGAAATTGCAATAGAAATGAAATAAGGGAGGTTTGTGATGATTTTTCAATCTTTTCTACTAGGTAATCTAGTATCCTTATACATGAAGATAATCAATTCGGTCGCTATGGTCGGACTCTATTATGGATTTCTGACCACATTCTCCATAGGGCCCTCTTATCTCTTCCTTCTCCGAGCTCTGGTTATGGAAGAACGAACCGAAAAGAAGGTATCAGCAACAACTGGTTTTATTACAGGACAACTCATAATGTTTATATCGATCTATTATGCGCCTCTGCATCTAGAATTGGGTAGACCTCATACAATAACTGTCTTAGCTCTACCATATCTTTTGTTTCATTTCTTCTGGAACAATCACAAACACTTTTTTGATTATGGATCTACTACTAGAAATTCAATGCGTAATCTCAGCATTCAATGTGTATTCCTGAATAATCTCATTTTTTCAATTATTCAACCATTTCATTTTACCAAGTTCAATGTTAGCCAGATTAGTCAACATTTATCTCTTTCGATGCAACAACAAGATCTTATTTGTAACAAGTGGTTTTGTTGGTTGGTTAATTGGTCACATTTTATTCATGAAATGGCTTGGATTGGTATTAGTCTGGATACGGCAAAATCATTCTATTAGATCGAATAAGTACATTCGATCTAATAAGTACCTTATATTAGAATTGAGAAATTCTATGGCTCAGATCTTTAGTATTCTCTTATTTATTACCTGTGTCTACTATTTAGGCAGAATACCCTCACCCATTCTTACTAAGAAACTGAAAGAAGCCTCAAAAATAGAAGAAAGGGTGGAAAGTGAGAAAGAAAGAGATGTAGAAATAGAAACTGCTTTTGAAATAAAGGGGACTAAACAGGAACAAGAGGGATCCACTGAAGAAGATCCTTATCCTTCTCCTTCCCTTTTTTCGGAAGAAGGGTGGGATCCGGACAAAATCGATGAAACAGAAGAAATCCGAGTGAATGGAAAGGACAAAATAAAGGATAAATTCCACTCTCACCTTACAGAGCCAGGCTATAACAATATTAATATTAGTAATAGTCCAATTTATGATTATCAGGATTCTTATTTGAATAATAATAACACGGGGAATCTAGAAAATTTTAAATTGCAACTACTTGATAAAAAAAATGAAAATCAAGAATTTGATTCAAAAAGTCAAAAAAAGTAAGTAATAAACTAATAAAAAGACGGAAACATAAGCTAAATACAAGAAAAGATAAGAAGAGATGCGTCCGCCCCCTATATATTTGATACCTTCTCCTACAATGAAACTAATAACCCCAACCCCATTAGTCATCCCATCAATTACTCGTCGATCAAAAAAATGAGTAAATTCAGCTAATCCTCTTATCCCACCAACAAAGAATCTTGTATAAAAAACATCTATGTAAGCACGATTATATGACCAATCATATATGCCATTTATAATTTTGTCCCACAGAATTCTCTTAGGACCCTTTTTAACAAAAGAGTTAATGAACTCCAAATTTTTTAAACAAGAATAAACGGGTTTATATAAAAAGGATGCTATAAATATTTCGAAATAAGCTAGACTGACTGAAACAACTGCATCCTTTAAAACTTCATTCCAATCCTGCGAATTATTCGACTTTGGATGCAAAAGATTTATAGATGGAGCTAACCATTTCGATAAGATATCCAAATTAACTCCTTCCTGGTTGAAAGGAATTCCTATAGCTCCAACAAACAAAGTAAAGAGCCCTAATACAAATATTGGGAATAGCATAGTATTTTCCGATTCATACGGATAGGAAGAAACCGCTTTATGCTCAAAATGAGCAATAGTCATAAAAGGTCGTGTCATCTTTCTTCCATTTTTATCAATTGGATATTTAGTTTTTGACAAAAAATAAGTACTTTCATTATTATTCATTGTTAATAAACAAGAGTTTTTCTTAACTCCGTTTTTACCCCATAGAGATATTGAATAGAAAGGGGTTTTGTGTTTCCCACCATAATTTTGAAAATGAATGTTTAAATGCCCTTCAAAACTAAGTAAATAGATCCGAAACATATAAAATGCGGTTAATCCCGCTGTGGCCCAAGCTATTATTGCAAAAATTGGCGAATACAACCAACTATCATTAAGAATTTCATCTTTGGACCAAAAACAAGCAAGAGGTGGAATACCACAAAGAGAAAGTGTACCCAATAAAAATGTGATTTTGGTAATTGGTATATGTTTTCTTAAACCTCCCATAAGACCCATATTCTGGCTTTTAGCTGGAGAATATCCAACAATAGTTTCCATTGAATGAATAATAGATTCGGATCCTAAAAATAATAATTCTTTGGAATAAGCATGAGTAATCAAATGAAATAAAGTGCTTCGATAAGACCCCATACCTAGAGCTAACATCATATAACCCAATTGAGACATTGTGGAATAGGCTAAACCTCTCTTAATGTCTTTTTGAGCAAGAGCTAAAGTAGCTCCTAATAATACTGTTATTATTCCTATAACCGAGATCAAATACATTATGTAAGGTATAACTCTGAAAAGAGGAAGAAGCCGAGCTACAAGAAAATTCCCGCCGCTACCATAGTAGCAGCATGTATAAGAGCCGAAATAGGAGTAGGCCCCTCCATGGCATCAGGTAACCATACATGAAGGGGGAATTGGGCGGATTTAGAAGCTACACCGGTAAATAAGAGAACAACGCATAGCGTAACAAATTAAAAATTGACCTCATTATTATAAATCAAGTTATTGAATATTTCGAATAAATCCCTAAATTCGAAACTCCCTGTTATCCAATAAAAACCTAAAATTCCTAATAATAAACCAAAATCCCCTACACGATTAGTTACAAATGCTTTTTCACAAGCATTTGCTGCAACATGTTGTGTAAACCAAAATCCTATTAATAGATAGGAACACTGCCCAACCAATTCCCAAAAAATATAAATTTGTATCAAATTCGAACTAGTAACTAATCCCGACATGGAAGTACTGAAGAAAATCATATAAGCAAAAAATCTCAAATAGCCTTGATCATGAGCCATATAATTATCACTATAAATAAGAACCATAATTCCAACAGTACTGATTAATATTGACATAATAGAAGTAAGTGGGTCGATCAAGTATCCGAAGCCTAAAGAAAAATCATTATTAATGATCCAAGACCATACATATTGATAAACAGAACTGCTATTTATTTGCTGAATAGATAGGTAGATTGAAAAAATCATGCCTATGCTTAACAATAAAATACTCTGAAAAGCCCACATACGGCGAAAACATTTTGTTGCCGTTGGAAAAAGAATAAGTCCCGCTCCTATTAACATAGGGACTGGAAGTGGAATGAAAGGTATGATCCACGCATATTCATATGACTGTTCCATAAAAAAGTTTTGAATTCTTAATTAATTGTTTCCGATTCACCGGATCTTACCTCTTGTGAAAGGAGTCAATAAAAATTAAAAATATGGACTAATTTAAAAGTTAAATAGAATTTTTTATTCTTACTTATTCTGAGTCTTTTCTCAATACTTCAACTATTCAAATCACGAAGTTACGATTGGTCAAATGATATAAAAGGGATTAATTACTAGTCTCCTTTGAAATAAGCCTATTTTTTATCCAAGTTTGACCAGTGAATTGAACGGGGATTCAAGTTTTTCATTTCCTGAAGTAAAACGCGGTTCTTATCTTTAAACCTTTCGAGGTATTTTATTGCATGTAAATGAAATGTGGAACCATAAATAGAAATCGAATATTTTTGGGATTCGTTATTTTATTTTTGATTTTTATATTAAGTTCAACAAATTTTCTTTCTACATTTCTACAGAACAGCCGATTATAAAATTCTATAGGTATAGATTTGATGAATCAAAAAGAATGTGAAATAAAGATACCAGTCAATAGAGAACCCTTTCTTTTTTACGATTATGAATGTTTTATGGAATAGAAAAACTTGAAAAAAAAAACAAATATTGGCCTTCTATTTTTATTTCCAGTATTCTGCAACTTTCACATAGCTTTTGCCTATCTCGATAATGTTTTATTTGAGGAGGACACTATTAGCTCGAAAATAAATAGTAGTAAAAAGAATTCGTTTTGAACAATAGATGTCTTTCACATCCAGCTATAACAATCAGTAATTTTTTAATTTCTAAATTGCAGTTCCAAAAAAATGCACTTCGACATCAAAAAAGCGTATTCGTAAAAATATTTGGAAAAGGAAGGGGTATTGGGTAGCATTAAAGGCTTTTTCATTAGCGAAATCTCTTTCTACCGGGAATTCTAAAAGATTTTTTGTACGCCAAACAAAAATAAATAAGTAATAAAATGTTAGAATAATTTGAATCAACTTGAAAAAATAATTCAATTATTCTTCAATTATTCAATTATTATCTAATTGAATAATTGAACGATTTACCTTTCCTATTTGATATTTATTAGCTCACCAATCCATATGTAACGGAACTCTATTCGCTTTTCTGATTGATATATAAAATAATAGAATTAGGAAATCCTCTATTTACTCTTCACTGAATAATAACTTTTTTGTTGACAAAAGAATAAAGATCATTTCTATTCCAAGGTGGGGAGTTTTATTTTCCCCATTGACCTATTTGTAGAATAAAATGCAAATAAAATTCTATATTTGCATATCTATAGAAGAACGTATATAAAAATCTTTAGTGAAAGTTAAGAACTCATTGAAAGTAATTGATTCTATTTTGAAACCTTTTTGTTTTCTCGAACTTTCTCACTTTTTATTTTCTCTGAATTATTAAATAGACCCCCATGTATATCTTGCCCTTACCCCAATAGAGAAAATTGCTTAATTAAATTTTGTATGACTAATTGTGAATTTTTAGCGATGCAAAATTGGTTCTTTTCTTTCTATTTTGTCGTCAAAATCCCTTTTTTGTTGTATTTTAGATTTATGAAAAAAAAAAAATAAATTGATGCTTAAACAATGAAAACAAAAACTTTTTGAACTCTATTCCTTAATTGAGTATAGAACGGTTTAGTTACAAGAGTTGAATTCGAGGAAAGTATAAAATATAGGAAAGTCCCAGGTTAAATAAAAAAAACTCAGACTCTAAACTCAAATAAAAAATAATGAACCTTCAACCTCAAATTCCTATTTGAACAACTTTTTATTGTTATTGATCCATTTGAATCATTACTAAACTAAAATAGCTTACTCAATCTCGACGATTTCTTATTCATAGGCTATTATGAGTTCAAGACAAGCCGCTATGGTGAAATTGGTAGACACGCTGCTCTTAGGAAGCAGTGCTAACGCATCTTGGTTCGAGTCCGAGTGGCGGCATACCATCTTCTAAAAAGGATAAATAGATCTTATAATGAATTCAATTCCTGATTTCCATTTTAGAATTATGTAATTAAGGGACTCTTCTTTTTTAATATTTTTTATGATATTTTCAACCTTAGAGCATATATTAACCCACATTTCCTTTTCGATCGTTTCAATTGTAATTACAATTCATTTGATAACCTTTTTAGTTGATGAAATTGTAAAACTATACGATTTGTCAGAAAAGGGCATAATAGTTACTTTTTTCTGTATAACAGGATTATTAGTTACTCGTTGGATTTCTTCAGGACACTTCCCACTAAGCGATTTATATGAATCATTAATTTTCCTTTCATGGAGTTTCTCCCTTATTCATATAATTCCATATTTCAAAAAAAATGTTTTAATTTTAAGTAAAATAACTGGACCAAGTGCTATTTTGACCCAAGGCTTTGCTACTTCAGGTATTTTAACTGAAATACACCAATCTGGAATATTAGTACCTGCTCTTCAATCTGAGCGGTTAATAATGCACGTAAGTATGATGATATTGGGCTATGCAGCCCTTTTATGTGGATCGTTATTATCAGTAGCACTTCTAGTGATTACATTTCGAAAAAACAGAAAGCTTTTTTATAAGAGCAATGGTTTTTTAAACGAATCATTTTTCTTGAGTGAAAATGTTGTCGAAAATACTTCGTTTTTTTGTGCTAAAAATTATTACAGGTCCCAATTGATTCAACAATTGGATTATTGGAGTTATCAGGTTATTAGTTTAGGATTTACTTTTTTAACCATAGGAATCCTTTCGGGAGCGGTATGGGCTAATGAAGCGTGGGGGTCCTATTGGAATTGGGATCCAAAAGAAACTTGAGCATTTATTACTTGGATCGTATTTGCAATTTATTTACATACTCGAACAAATAGAAATTTGCGGGGTCCAAATTCTGCAATTGTAGCGTCTATAGGTTTTCTTATAATTTGGATATGCTATTTTGGGGTCAATCTATTAGGAATAGGGTTACATAGTTATGGTTCTTTTCTATTAACATTTAATTGAATTCAAGACAAGTCATTAGAAATACAAGAGCGGGCGACGCCTTGTATGAACCAGCATGCGGACCGTGTGAATCAAATATTTTATTGATGATTCACACGGTTTTCTACCATATGTAGTTCAATTTCATTGTTTTTACTTAATTCTTGAGTTAAGAGAAGAAAAAAAAAGAAGACTTTTTTTCATTGTCCAAGAATGTTTTTAAAAACAAACATAGGTCTTTTTATTTCAGTCATCCAATTATCTTTAAAAAAAATTAGATAGAATAACTTCGACCTTGTCAACTGCTAATGAAAGAACGAAATCGGGGTATATACCAATACCTATTATGGGTAAAAAGATGGAGATCGAAAGAAATAACTCTCGTGGTCCAGAATCAAAAAAAGAATCCTTTGGGGCGTTAAATAGCTTGTATCCATAGAACATCTGGCTTGGCATAGATAATGAATAAATAGGAGTTAATATAATTCCAATTGCCATTACAAAAGTAATTAGTAGTTTTGGAATTAAAAGATATTTTTGGCCGGTAATTATTCTAAAAAATACTATCAATTCGGCAACAAAACCACTCATACCTGGTAACGCAAGAGAAGCCATCGAAAAGCTACTGAACATCGTGAACATTTTTGGCATTGGAATAGATATTTTGCCCATTTCGTCAAGATAAACAAGGCGGATTCTATCATAAGTCGTTCCCGCCAAGAAAAAAAGTGCAGCACCAATAAATCCATGAGAGATTATTTGTAAAAGGGCTCCATTAAGTCCCGTATCGGTTAGAGAACTAATTCCTATAATTATGAAACCCATATGGGAGACAGAGGAATAGGCTATTCTTTTTTTAAAATTCCGTTGGCCAAAAGATATTGAAGCTGCATAAATTATTTGTATTGTACCTATTATCATCAACCAAGGAGAAAATATAGAATGGGCATGAGGTAATAATTCCATATTGATTCGAATTAATCCATACGCTCCCATTTGTAATAAGATTCCGGCTAGAAGCATACAAGTACTGTAATGTGCTTCTCCATGAGTATCTGGTAACCATGTATGTAAGGGGATAATGGGCGATTTGACAGTAAAATCAATAAAAAATCCAATATAGAAGATTATTTCTAAAACCAAAGGATATGACTGATTAACTGATGTTTCAAAATTTAATGTTGGTTCATTAGAACCATATAAAGCAACACCCAAAACTCCCATTAAGAGAAAAACAGAACCCCCCGCTGTGTACAAAATAAATTTTGTAGCTGAGTATAGACGTTTCTTTCCTCCCCACATGGCTAGAAGTTGATAAATAGGAACTAATTCTAACTCCCACATGATGAAAAAAAAGTAAAAGGTCCCGAGACAAAAATGATCCAATTTGACCACTGTACATTGCTAACAAGAGAAAATGGAATAATCTAGAATCTCGAGTAACTAGCCAAGCTGCTAAAGTCGCTAAAGTAGTGATAAATCCTGTTAATAAAATGGGTCCTATAGAAAGTCCATCTATTCCTAATCTCCAATGGAAATCAAAAAAATTGATCCATTTATAATCCTCTACTAGTTGGATTAATGGATCATCCGATTGGAAATGATAACAAAATGCATAAGTTGTTAGAAGGAGTTCTAAAATACATATACATATGGTATACCACCTAATTACCCTATTTCCTTTATGGGGAAGAAAGAAAATTAAAGAACCCACAAATATCGGAAAAACGACAATTATTGTTAACCAAGGAAAATAATTCGTAGTAAAGACAAGATACACTTGGACCAAAAAAACCCGTGCTCAAAATATTTTTATTTTCGAGCATAGATTTGTCGGTAAAAAAATTAAATGGATTCAAGTAGAGTTTTCTCGAACGTATTAATAAGCTAGACCCATACTGCGAGTTGTTTCATGCCATAAATAAACTCGGACACTCAAGAAATCTGTTGGACAGGCGGATTCACATCTCTTACAACCAACACAGTCCTCTGTTCGTGGAGCAGAAGAAATTTGTTTAGCCTTACAACCATCCCAAGGTATCATTTCTAATACATCAGTGGGGCAGGCTCGGACACATTGAGTACATGCTATACACGTATCATAAATCTTTACTGAATGTGACATTGGGTCTATACGTTTTTGAATGTTATAAATTTTTGATCTAGTAAACTTAGAAACGAATCATATATTTAGATACCAGATGAATCAATGAGTTATCATGATTTTCTAATCAACCCCTTTCTGGATTGGTTTATGAGATATGAGAGAGGCCAAAATACTTTGATTTCTTATGTTTTGCAAATAAGATCATACTTTACGTAGTAAACATGCTAATTAAAATTGATTTCTCAATATTAGAATCTAGATGATTAATATTAATTATTCAACAAATTTGATTGGTTGATACGAGTTGATTTTCTGTTACGGTAAATTGAGGAAACAATAGCCAGGCCAATGGCTGCTTCAACGGCTGCAATAGCTATAACAAAAATTGAGAAAATGTCTCCCTTTAATTGACGATTATCAAAAAAATCAGAAAATGTTACAAAATTTATATTAACCGCATTCAATATAAGTTCAAGACACATAAGGGCTCTAACCATATTTCGACTTGTGATCAATCCATAGATACCGATAGAAAATAAATAGGCACTCAAAACAAGTACATGTTCGAGAATCATTAAATAACTCCTTATCAATCTCGACTCCTTTCAATATGAACAACAATTCAACTAATTTAATTGACTAGTATATAACAAGTATGGAACAAAGAAATAGATTGGTACTAGATTGACCTAAAGTCTTTCTATTTATCCAGCTAGAATTCAAATATAATTCAAGGAAAATGAATGTGATAAGACAGAACAAAATTTTATTTGAATTCCAAGTTTTAATAGAAATTTTTTATTGACGAGCTACAACAATTGCACCTATTAAAGCAACTAAAAGGATTATGGAAATAAGTTCAAATGGGAGAAAAAAAATTTGTTGATAAATGAATTCCAATTTGTTGACTATTACTTAGAAAATCTTGCTCTATAATCTGGTTTGATCTTGTATTCCAAATAATCCCGTACCATGACGTATCTGAAATAGTAGTAATTAATGAAATAAAAAGACTTATACAAACCATCGAAGTAATTCCATTTCCTACGGTCCAAAGATGAAAATCCTTGTAATATTCTGAGCCATTCATGAACATCAAAGAAAAAATGATTAAAACATTTATAGCTCCTACGTAAATAAGTAACTGCGCAGCAGCTACAAAATAGGAGTTAGATAGAATATAGAATAATGATGTACAAACAAGAACCAATCCCAAGGAAAAGGCCGAATAAATTGGATTGGGAAGTAATACCACTCCTAGACCCCCTAATATAAGACCCGATCCTAGAAAGACTAAAAGAAAATCATGTATTGGTTCAGATAAATCCATTTTTTATAAAAAATCAGAAACGAAGAATTTCATGACTTTATTGACTTGACCAAGAAAAAAGCAGTTTTTCTATTTTTTATGATACTTTGAAATTGTTAATTGAATGAAAGTCTAATGGGTATGAATTGACGTAGATGCTTTTATTTTATTGGACCACTATCCATTCTTTATTCGTCGAAAGAGTAGTTTAAACCTATCTATTTTTGATATCATTTATATACTTTGAAACCATTACTATTATAATATATAATATTGAAATCGGTTGTGTTTTCAATCTAAATTAACCTAGGAGTCTCATTAAGCAACCACTAGTTTGAATTGCCCAAGCAAAAATCTCATTGTTTTAGATCCGAACTAAGCCTTCATAATTCGTAATTTTTTTGAATCGAATTAAGGGTTTATTCATTGTTTATTTGAGGTAAATTCGAAATTGTTCAAATTGTGTAATCATCAATTACTGACATTGGTAAGCGACCCAAAGCGATTTGATTATAATTCAATTCGTGACGATCATAAGTAGAAAGTTCATATTCTTCGGTCATTGATAAACAATTTGTTGGGCAATACTCAACACAATTACCACAAAATATATAGATTCCAAAATCAATACTGTAATTAAGCAATCGTTTCTTTCGAATATCAGTTTCCAACTTCCAATCAACAACGGGTAAATCTATAGGACATACACGCACACATACTTCGCAAGCAATGCATTTATCAAATTCAAAGTGTATTCGGCCTCGGAAACGTTCCGATGTGATCAATTTTTTGTAGGGGTATTGAATAGTTACAGGTAAACAATTTGTGTGGGACATGGTAATCATGAAACCTTGGCCGATGTATCTGGCGACTCGTATTGTTTGTTGACCATAATTTATGAATTCAGTTATCATAGGGAGCATGTGTTGAATATCTAGAAAAAAGATTTTATGCTTGTTTCTTTCTCTTGTTTGAGATAAGTCGTGAATCTAGGATATTGTGGTCTTTTACAGTGAAAGAAGTTGGGACGAGGTTGTCAATAATAGATTACCTAGAGAAATCGGTAAAAGAAATTTCCACCAAAGATTTAATAGTTGGTCCATTCTCAGCCTCGGTAAAGTCCATCTTGTTGCAATAGGAATGAACAAAAACAAATAGGTTTTGGCTAATGTGATAAAGATACCAATTAGTGTTCCAAAGACTTTACCCCCTTTATTTATGCCAAATAGCTCAGGAACAAATATGTACGGAATAGAAAGATTCCAACCTCCCAAGTAAAGAACTGTTACAAATAGTGAAGAAAATAGTAGATTCAGATATGAAGCAATGTAAAATAAACCAAATTTGATACCTGACTATTCGGTTTGATACCCTGCTACTAATTCTTCTTCTGCTTCTGGTAAATCAAAAGGTAATCTTTTCACACTCGGTGAGAGAAGAAATTAGAAAAACGATAAACCCGATGGGTTGACGCCACAAATTCCACCCCCAAAAACCATATTTTGACTGCGCTTCCACTATATCAATTGTACTTGAGCTGTTAGATAATCATAGTCGATGATAACATCACTGTGCCCATCGCTATTATAGAACCGTACGTGAGATTTTCACCTCATACGGCTCCTCAGAGGTCACAAATAAATCTAAGGGCCCTTTCCTATTCTTTATCTTGATATGTTTGTCAGATAGAGTCAAAATCTATCCTAAGGTCCCAAATTAGACCAATGGAATTCTGTCTGCTATATCTAAAACTAATAAATAAGTGCTTTTGAATTTATCTCATCTTTTAAGAATTTTATTTTTTCTTTGTTGATTAATAACCTTATCATTAAATAAAAAATAATGTGCTTTATAGCAATATCACATATACATTTCAACCTCGAATTTTCAATTACAAAAAAAATTAGAGAGTACATTAGTTCATGAATCATGACAAAAATTTTATCTCTCTAAATAGAAATAAAAATGGAATTATAGGAAAGAAAGAATAAAAACAAAAAAAGAAAAAAGGAAGAAAAAGAAAAAGGCATCCCTCCTTTTTGCTTTTGCAATTAGATTCTTTTCTTTCTATTTCGATTTTTTTATTTCATTCCTATTCTCCTTTCTCAGAAAAAGGGCCTTTAACCAAAGTAAAAGATTACTTCGTTCTTGATAGTTAGTTTCTTACTCAGTGGATAGGAACATACTCTGGATCAGAATCATGGGGAGTACTTCTTGATCACTTCTACGAACGTAAAGCCCCAATTTGAATTCCTTTTATGTATAGAAATATCCTCTTGGATAACTTAATTACTAATCCTTTGTGTATCTTGGTCTTCCTAACCATCCACTCATTTTTTGTTTCAAAAACCTCCCGTTGTGGAAATCCATCTATGGTAATAGACAGTAAAAAATCTATAGAGGTGGTCTTTTGAACCCGCTTCAAGCTATCATGACAATTCACGAATCTTGGGGTAAACAATATCTCTTGCTTATGTTTACTTTTTTCACCATTTGATTCTTGTACATAGGAAATAAGACTCAACTTTTTTATTGCAAATTTCGAAGCCATTTTCTTTCACTCATATAACTATCTGGTTTAGTTCATCAACTCAAATGATGAAGAAAAATAAAAATATATATAGTCAATCAAATCTTTTTATCCTTGTTTCTAGAGAGAAAAGAATTTTGAGAAATTTTAGGTCTCACCGAATCACACGTAGAGATATTGATAACACATATAGAGCTAATGGTATTTCATAACTAATTGATTGAGCAGCTACTCGTAGACCACCTAAAAAGGAATATTTATTATTTGATCCATACCCCGACATAAGAAGTCCAACGGGAGCAATACTTGAAATGGCAATCCAAAAAAAAACACCAATACTAAGATCGGCTAGAACAAGGTGATCACCAAAAGGAATTACTGAATAACTTAGAAAGATAGATATTACTGCTATGGATGGTCCAATACTGAATAAACGAGTATCTCCTGTAGATGGAATAAGGTTCTCTTTCAAAATTAGTTTTGTCCCATCTGCTAGAGCTTGAAGAATTCCTAAAGGGCCGGCATATTCAGGCCCGATACGTTGTTGTATTCCTGCAGATATTTCTCTTTCTAACCAAACAATTACTAGTACACCTATTGTGATTCCTAATACAAGAGTCACAATAGGGACAAGCATCCATATGATCCCATAGACTTCTTTTAAGGATTCCAATTTGGAAAAAGAATTGATAGTCTCTATTTTTGTTGTATCAATTATCATTTCAACGATCAACTTCTCCGATAATGATATCTATGCTACCTAGTATTGTCATAATATCAGCCAATTTCATTATTTTAACTAATTGAGGAAGAATTTGCAAATTGATAAAACCTGGTGGGCGAATTTTCCATCTCCAAGGAAAAACGCTCTGATCTCCTATCATAAAAATCCCCAATTCTCCTTTTGGGGCTTCAACTCTCACATAAAGTTCTTGTTTCGACAATTCAAAAGTTGGAGAAGGTTTTTTACTAATAAATTGATATTCAAAATCATTCCATTCAGGATCTTTTAATCTGTCAAAACGTCGCATTTCTAAATTTTCGTTAGGCCCTCCTGGAATTCCTTCCAGAGCCTGTTGAATAATCTTTATGGATTCTGTCATTTCACCGATTCGTACTAAATAACGAGCTAATGAATCCCCTTCTCATTGCCATTGAAACTGCCAATCAGATTCATCGTAAGACTCATAATGATCAACTTTACGAAGATCCCATTCTATTCCGAAAGCTCATAGCATTGGTCCCGATAAACCCCAATTTAATGCCTCGTCTCACCTAATAATGCCTACGCCTTCAACTCGTTCTAAAAAAATAGGATTCCGAGTAATAAGTTTTTGATACTCAGCAACCCCTGTTAAAAATCCAAACATTTATCTATCCAGCCATAGGTTAGATCGGCAGCCACTCCTCCAATACGAAAAAAATTATGCATCATTCGCATACCGGTGGCAGCTTCGAATAGGTCATATATCAATTCTCTTTCTCAAAAAGTATAGAAGAAAGGGGTCTGTGCACCAATATCCGCCATAAAAGGACCGAGCCATAACAAATGAGAAGCTATCCGACTCAACTCTAACATAATGACTCTGATATAGCTAGCCCTTTTAGGTACTTGAATATTGCCTAATTGTTTGGGTCCATTTATGGTTATTGATTCTGTGAACATAGTAGCTAAATAATCCCAACGTGTTACATAAGGCAAATATTGTATAATTGTTCGATTTTCCGCAATTTTCTCCATCCCTCTATGTAAATAACCTAATATTGGTTCGCAGTCGACAACATCTTCACCATCTAGAGTAACGATGAGTCAAAGAACACCGTGCATTGATGGGTGCTGAGGCCCCATATTGACTATCATGAGGTCTTTTCTTGTAGTTGGTACAATCATAAGTTTTTTAACTATTCATTCTTCCATGAATTACTGAAAGTGAAAAGAAGTTCATCAAAATTTAATCAAAACATATAAGTGAAAATGAAATAACTCTTCAAATTAATCAAATTAATGAGTTTTTGTCTCTCGAATGTCCAACTGATTAATTAATTCTTTATAACGTACTCTATTTTTTTTTTTTGCCAAATATGCTAGCAGTCGTTGACGTTTTCCCAAAATTTTCTTCAAACCTCTCTGAGATAAATAGTCTTTTTTGTGCAATTCTAAATGTGAAGTAAGTCTCCGTATCTTATTGGTGAAATTGAATACTTTGAAATTTAACAGATCCTTTCTTTTCTTCTTGAAAAATAACTGAAATGACAGAATTTTTTACCATAAATGAATTTCCCCTTTCTTTATTTTACAGATATGGATTTTTTCGAATTTTATTGATCAGTAATAATAATGCTAGTAATTTGAACGTGGTATATAGACTTAATTTCTTTATGAACCTCTAATTTTAGCAATTCCAATAAATTAATCAAATTTGAAGTTTGATTCAGATAGGAATCCAAAAAGGTGGTAGGTACGTTTTTTTCAGTCACAAAAGCGAATAATTGAAACCTAAAATCCTAAAATGAAGAGGATTTTGTTGATTCATTTCTAGATCTAATCAATACCTTATTTTATTGATTTAGTATTGTCTACTCGAATTAGATTCGAATGAGATGTAAAACAAGGCATGTTTGCATTTGTTTGCTTTCAGATACTCGATACGAGACAGGGTATATAGTACTATCAATTAATTTTCAATCGTGGATACATATGTATCCTTAAGATACTGAAATGGCTACCATTATTGGTATCAAACCAATAATGATTCATACAAGCTAAATCTTCTAATCGATAATTAGGCCAAAGATAGAACTTAAATTTAATTAATTCATTTTTATCTTTATAAAGGGGTTTCCGTTCACCCAAATATTGACTCCAGTTTTTTACATTGGTTTCGTTGCAAAATACTGAATTTCTATCGACAACATTCCAATTCAAAGAATTAAAAAAACTTCGAATTCTCAATTCTCTACGACGTCTAGACCATAAAATATTTTCAGGAACAAGCAAATCAAAATGAGTTTTTTCTGTATTTATTCTTTGAGTTTGAGGTTGCAGGATGAATTCGTCAAAATTCTTTTTATCAACATGTCGTTGTTCTCGGTATCTTTGATTAGTTTGGTGTTTACTTTTATGAACCATTGAAATACCTATGGTTTGATACATAATAAATTGTCCATTATGTTTTACAGACGACTGAATAGGTTCGATAATTAATACCCCCTTCTTCATCAAGTCTGTAAGAGGTAAATTTGCCTAAATCAGCATTATATCCAAACTCATTTCTCTCCTTTGAATTGACGATATAGTAATTTTGGTTGGATTTATCAGTCGAAGCAGGAGACAATATACCTTGATATTTTCGAGCATTCTTTGATTCAAAGCATCGTTCCATCTTAATTGAAAAAGCAAATAACATTTCAAGAACAAATCTAGTTCTGCTTCTGTGTTGCTTTTGTATTGTTTTTTATTTTGACACTTTTTTGTGTCTGATTCCACGTAATATTTTTCAAGATCAGTTTGATGTTTTGAAAAAACAGGGCTCAGATTTTCTTTGTTTTCTATATCTGATCCACGCTCTTTTTGACTTGGGGGTTCTTTTGTTTCTTGACTTCGATTCTTTATTTTTTTATTTGATGGTAGAAAAAAGTTTTTTTTTTTTGGTTTTTATTTTGAATAACATTTTCATTTGTATTCAAATTAAAAAGAAGGAATTTGCTTGGTATAATCCACGGTTTTATTTTATAGACATTATAAAGTAGTACAAATTCTGGGAAGAACCAAAATTCCAGATTCAATATGGGACGATTAAATATTTTTTCATTCATTCCCACCAATTAAAAAATACTTTTTTCGAATTTTTTTGAGTTTTTTTTGGATTTTGATGAGTTGTAAAATAAAAAACCCCTTTTTTTCTCAATTTTATGAATTATTTGATAATTATTAATACCAATTTTAGTATTTGGATTACTGTTGGTATCGATCTTAACCCAGGCTTCAATATCTCCTTTTTGTCTAAGAGAAAAATGGATAATTTTCCAATCAAAATATTTTCTATCGAGATTTCTTTCTATATCTAGAATATTGACCTTTCTTAGATAATTACGGGCATATCAACAAAGTTGTGTTTGGACGTGTTGGAATTATACGAAATTTCTAAGTTCTTCTTTACTTGAAAGGGTAATCTAGAAAAAAATGAGTCACTTTTATTTTCATAATTAATTGATTTATATGCTAAAAGACCATATCTATAACATATTTTAAAATTATCTTTTTGGTTTGATAATGAATAGAGTTCCGAATCATTTTCTTTTTTGTAATGAATTAATTGGTCTTTTTCATATGAACTCCATTTTTTTAAGTTTCTATTTTTATTTTTAGCCATACAACTTTGATTAACCCTAGTTCGCCATTTTTTTTGGCATTAATCTAGACCATCTAATCTTAGATAAATCGTATTGATAATGCCATCTTAACCAGTTTTTCCATTGATTGATTCTATAACTCTGAAGTTTCTTATGTTTTAATTCCGAATGAAATATTCCTAGTTTTTTAAAATAGTCCTTTATTTTAGTCTTAAGGAAACAAGACATTGTGTTATATTGAAGAACAGATCTAAATTTAGACAAATTAATAACTTGGGTTTGTGATAATTTGTAAAATACATATGTTTGTGACAAGTAGGATAAATCACAAAAAATATGTGAATTTTTCTTACTAATATTATAAAGTGACTTTTTTATAGTCAAAATAAAGATAAAGTGAATTTTTTTTTTA
>CM073602.1:11594854-11602354 GCA_037074985.1 Solanum bulbocastanum | reverse complement strand
ATTGGAACAAGGGTCTCGAACTTCTTAATTGGATTATTGATTAGAAATGAATTTTCTAACATTTGACTACGTACCATTGAATGATTTAGTCGCACACTTGAAAGATAGCCCATAAAGTCACAGGAATGGTTGGATAATTGGTTTATATGGATCCTTCCTGTGTGAAAGTACATTGAAAAATGACATTGCCAAAAATTGACAAGGTAAAATTTCCATTTATTCATCAAAGGAAACGTCCCTTTTGAAGCCAGAATTGATTTTCCTTCATACCTAACATAATGCATGAAAGGATCCTTGAATAACCATAGGGTAACCTGAAAATCCTTAGCAAAGACTTCTACAAGACGTTCTATTTTTCCATAGAAATATATTCGTTCAAGAAGGGCTCCAAAAGATGTTGATCGTAAATGAGAAGATTGGTTCCGTAGAAAGACGAAAGTGGATTTGCATTCATATACATAAGAATTATATAAGAAGAAGAAGAATCTTTGATTTTTTTTTTTTGAAAAGGAGTAACCGGGCTTTTTTGAAGTAATAAGACTATTCAAATTACAATATTCGTGGAGAAAGAATCGTAATAAATGTAAAGAAGAGGCATCTTTTACCCAATAGCAAAGAGTTTGAACCAAGATTTCTAGATGAATGGGGTAGGGTATTAGTATATATAATACATAATTTAGATGTGAAAAATTGTCCTCTAAAAAAGGAAATGTTGAATGAATTGATCGTAAATTATGAGATTTGAAAATATTTTTGCCTTCGAAAGAAGATAAAGAAGATATTAATCGTATAGAAAACGGAATTTCCATAATACATGCAAACCCCTCTGATATCATTTGAGAATACAAACTTTTGTTGCACCCCAAAAATGAATTTTTGTTAGAATCATTAGTCGAAATAATAAAATGATTCTGTTGATACATTCGAGTAATTAACCGTTTCACAATTAGGAAACTAAATTTATTGTTACAACCTGAACTTTCCAACAAAATCGACCTATTTCTATTTAAACCATGATCCTGAGCAAGTGCATAAATATACTCCTGAAAGATAAGTGGATATAGGAAGTTGTGTTGTTGCGAGCTATCTGGCTGTAAATATCTGTGGATTTCTTCCATTTGAAATTCGATTTGAACCAAAGATGGAAGATTTTGAGGGTTATCAAATGATACATAGTGCGATACAGTTAAAACAAAGTATTGTAGTAAGAATAGATACCTTGGATACAGGTAAACTTCTCAACGGATTCTCTATCATCTCTTTTTTTTTTCGTTTCATTTAATTGGTCTATGTTATAGTGTTATAGGATAATAAGATGTTTAGAAATCCTTTATTTTTTCAACCTAATCGCTCTTTTGACTTCGGAAAAAACTTTCTTTATCAATATACTGTTTCTTCTACACACATCTCCATAATCGAAAATGGTAATAGTTAGGATTCATTAAAAAAATTGAGAACCCACTCATGGGACAAGAAACCCTTCCCGCATCAGGCACTAATAAATTTTTAACGTCTAATTAGATCAGGAATCATTCAAATTAAGAACAAAAGCTCTTTGCTTTTTCTTTCCCTATAATTTAATTGAAGCCGTAGCCTTATCCATTTATTCATTCGACCCAACTTTATTTTGTTCCGTTCCAAGAATTCTAACACATTTTTATACCCATCTAGGAACAATGAAATATTTTCAGAACTTTCTGTTGATATGACATGTACCATTCATTCCCTTTCAGGATCAGTTGCGGTCTTCCAAACTTTACCGAGAGTATGGACGAATCCCTCACTTCATCCATATGTGTAAAAGACACTAGCCACACTTAAAAGCCGAGTACTCTACCGTTGAGTTAGCAACCCGAAGAAAAAGAAATAACTAGATTAGACAAGACAACCAAAAATCATTGAAAGAAGAAATCTAAAAAAATACATTTACACTTTCTAATTCATTTAAAACATAAAATAAAACTAAATAGATCCCCTTCATTTATCACAATGAATTATATTTGTTCGATACACTGTTGTCAATATAAATATTGAATATTGAAAAAAAAAAAAAGAAATTTCAATTGAAAACAATAAAAAATAGTTAAAAAAAAAAAGGGCTTGTGTTGGATTGGAACTACAAATCTAATCCAAATAAAATAGATACAAAAAAGTATAGATGGGAGAATAAAAAAAATAAGTGGAAAACAAAACTAAAATTTACGTTAATTTACTTAGATTTATTGAATTCATAATGGATTCAATCAAGTTAACTGAGATAAGCAAACTTGATTTCGTTCCCAAATGCCCGAATTTAATATTTCGAAGATCAATAAAATAAGAGGTTTTGTCGTTATAGAACACGGAATTCACTGGAAGCAATGATAAATAAATACAAATAGAAAAGGAAAGGGAGGAAATACAAAAAAAATAGAAGAGAAAAGTCATACAAAGTTATATACAAATCACTACCCCCTTTTTTGTATTTCCTTAATTGAATTTCGGTTGATTAAGACGAAGTTCCTTAAAAACCTCTGCCTTCTTTAAAATATCCTGAACAGTTTTTGTAGGTTGAACCCCTTTTTCAAGGAAATATAAAATAGCAGGAACATTTAAATAAGTTTGATTCTTCATCAGATCATAAAAACCCACTTTCTCAAGATCTTTTCCTTCTCTTCGGGATCGAACATCAATTGCAACGATTCGATAGACGGCTCATTGGGATAGATGTAGATGAACAACACCCCCCCTAGAAACGTATAGGAAGCTTTCTCCTCGTACGGCTCGAGAAAAATGATTGATTCGAAGTTTTGTCTCTGTATGGAATTCTATCTAAGAAATGACAACTGGATCCATAAAATGATCAAAGCAATTAAAGATCTAAGTCTTTTTTTCTTCGTTCTTCCTTAAAATTAAAAAGAAACCATTTATACTCTCATAACTCAAGTTGGATAACTTTCAAACAGTTCAAAGGAAAATCTTTCGGCAATTTCATTTATTGAGCGGTCTTTCCTCCTTTTTTGTTTGTCTCGTTTAAAATCGGATTCTTCGGTCTGATCCAGTTATTAAGACAATTAAAAAGGTGTTTCCTTGTTCTGGGATCCTTTATCTTTGTTTTATTTTAAATCATTGGGTTTAGACATTACTTCGGTGCTTTTTAATCCTTTCAAAATGGCAGCAACATACCCTTTTTGCAATTTTTATGAAAGAATCCTACAAGATAATGGATTCCCTCGTGAAACCCTTTGTATCGAAAAAGTTTGATCAATTCCAATAAATTTTTTCATTTTAAACTTGCTCAAATTGGATTCTTTCGATTTCCATACCTAAGATATATTTACGAAGTTGTTTCAATTTTTTTATTGATTGGCATTAACCCTAGACCCTTGCCCCAAGAAATAAATTAATACTTTCTACTCGAGCTCCATCATGGACTATTTACATTCCAAGACAACAAAAAATGAGGGGTTCTAGTGAAACAGAACTAATGATGTCGAGCTAAGAGCACCTTCATTCCTACAAAAAATGGTGGATGTATAAATCCACAACGGATCGTGTCCTTCAAGTCGCACGTTGATTTCTACCACATCGTTTCAAACGAAGTTTTACCATAACATTCCTCTAAGAACCGGTATGGAATTGATTCAATTATGGAATTATGAATAGTCATTGGTTGGGCTGATGTATAAACACCATAATCTAAAGTATTTTCTATATCTTCTATATCTTTTCTATATCTTCTATATCTATAGTATATAGATATAAATAATACTATAGATATAGGTGGATAAATATTTTTCTTAAGAAGTCTTAGTAAGACCCCATCGCTAATATTTAATTGTCTAACATTATAATATTAATTAATAAATATATATAATAAATAATTTATTTATATAAATAAAATAAGACGAATAAACGAATTATTTTTGATTCTGCATCTTCACGTGACTTAATAGGAGAGAAAGATTCAGCTTCTAAGGAATGATTTAAACTATTTCTCTTTCGAAATTTCGAATCAATTTCGAAAGTTCCCCTCTCGACATCATTATTCCAAGAAAATTTGATAGTTAAAAATAACTTTTGATCATCTTAGGAAAAAAGATAAGTCTTTTTTTTTCATCTGATTGATAAAATCCAAAGAATGGGAAGGGTTTTGTATCTATCAATTCGATCAAATAGACTGAGCAATTGTCACCGTTTATAGATATTGAAATGAACGCCTTCCCATCACTGATTAACTCCTATCTACCCCAGTCTATGGGACTAATGCAGCATAAATCAAAAGAAGGGGATGTCCTAGTCTTTTTTATTTTTACGAAATGCGAGCTCAAAGCCAAACAAGCCCAGATTAACTACAGTTTTTGCTCCTTTTTTTCTATTTTAGCCTACCTCATTGTTTAAGAATTAAGAGACTTAGTGAATTGAATTAGTACCAAAAAACCCCTCTTGGCCAAAAGTCAAGAAATTTACAAAAAAGAAAATTGAATCTAATTAGGCTAATTTAGGGGCTAGAGAATATGAGATAGGGAATATGGATTCTTTCGTATCTCGATTCTGTTTTTGAAAAAAATAATGATTCATCGAAGAAAAAAATCAGAAACAACAATCACATTCCAGCTAACATTTTGATTTTAAACAGAACATTGTTAAAAAAGCAATCTATATTGTCAGAGAATATATATGTTCTGGGACGGAAGGATTCGAACCTCCGAATAGCGGGACCAAAACCCTTGCCTTACCACTTGGCCACGCCCCATTTAGATTTCTATGCGATACTAATAAAGTATATTGCTGGTTTTGTTTGTTTGTCAACTCTAGCCCAAATATCTATAGAATCGATTATATTGGTATTCGGATTTTTCTATGTTTTTGGTATGTGTAGATATAGAATTCAACTTAATTAATTGATCATTACATATAATTCAATTAAGATATTGTATGAAAATATTATTTTTTCGATTCTCCTTTGAGAAAAGGAGGATTTTTGATTGGGTGGGTTCAAAGAAAAAGAAGTATTTTTTGTTTACCTTCCTTTTCCTTGTATAAATAACTCAATCAAAATGCAATTATCTCCAAGAACAAAAAGTCTGTTATGCTTAATACCTTTAGTTTGATCGGTATCTGTCTTAATTCGACCCTTTATTCGAGTAGTTTTTTCTTCGGCAAATTGCCCAAGGCCTATGATTTTTTGAATCCAATCGTAGATATTATGCCAGTCATACCTCTGTTCTTTTTTCTCTTAGCCTTTGTTTGGCAAGCTGCTGTAAGTTTTCGATGAGATCCTTAATAATATCCTTGAAAATTCATGATTTATTCGAGAAAAAATTATAAAATCAATAAAATCAGATAAGCTTTACCGTTTGAAATCTCGATTCAAACATTGAAATTCTTGGATAGTCACGAGAAATCCGGCTTAACTTATTTCCTTCTTTTTTGGCGCTTTCCTTTCCAGTGAAAGACCTTATTAGGCTCCTCTTGTGTATATAAAAAATTTGGTTAATGACAAACTCTTATTATAAAAGAATTTATGAAAATTCTTTTAGAGAAAGAGCTTCGTTGCTTGGTGTCAAACTAGGATATGCGATGGATGATCTATTCTCTTTTTTTTTTTTCAAAAAAATCATCTTGGAGATTGTGTAATGCTTACTCTCAAACTCTTCGTTTACACAGTAGTGATATTTTTTGTTTCTCTCTTCATCTTTGGATTCCTATCTAATGATCCTAGACGTGAAGAATAAAATAAAAAAGGATTTTCCTTGCTTGATTTTCAAATTTTCTTAGGATTTGGTCTATTCCATACATTTAACTAAGAATAAGAAAACAAGATTTCAAAATTTGAAAAAAAAAATCAAGTCATCAACGGAAAGAGAGGGATTCGAACCCTTGGTACGATTAACTCGTACAATGGATTAGCAATCTGCCACTTTAGTCCACTCAGCCATCTCTCCCAATTGAAAAAGATAATTAATACATGAGATAGCACATTAAGATAAAGGAAAGAATCTTTCTTTCTCTCTTTTCTTCTTTCTATATTATATAGATATGTACAACTTTTATCATCAATTTCCTTTATCTCTTTATCTAAAGTAAAGGGAGGGCTTAGAAGAGCCAAGAATCTCAAGAAAAATAAAGAAGACCTCTTTTCTTTGTCTTGATTTTGTACGAAAGGTCCCTCTTATTCTCATGGCCGGTCTGGTCACTACCCAGTCGGGCCTCTTTTGTTCCAATGAATTTGAATTTGAAAACAAAAATGTATGTTATAGTTGTAATATTTCATTTTAATTGAATAGTTAATATTCAAGAAACAAGAAAAAATTCCCATTTTTTATATAAAGTCAAATAAAATATATGAAATAGAAAATTCGATAAAAAAAAAAGTCTCATTTCTCTTTCTGCTTTTTGATTTTATGTTTACCATCTTGCTAGACTAAAAAAAAAGAAGCTTTTGAGTATTCCACAATTTTATGTTATGATTTTAGTCGTTTTGACGACCCTATCTTATCCTATCTTAATTACCACAATTCCCCTGTTCGACGAAGGTTGCATTTGTATACAATAATCGGATTGTAGCGGGTATAGTTTAGTGGTAAAAGTGTGATTCGTTCTATTATCCCTTAAATAGTTAAAGGGTCCTTCGGTTTGATTCGTACTCCGATCAAAAAATTTATTTCTTAAAAGGATTTAATCCTTTTCCTCTCAATGACAGATTCGAGAAAAAATACACATTATCGTGATTTGTATCCAAAGATCAGTTAGACATTGAAAAATTGGATTATGAAATTGCGAAATAGAATTTTTGAATTGGATCAATACTTCCAATTGAATAAGTATGAATAAAGGATCCATGGATGAAGATAGAAAGTTTATTTCTAATCGTAACTAAATCTTCAAGTTTTTATTTGTAAAGAAGAAAGTGAAGCAAAATAGCTATTAAACGATGACTTTGGTTTACTAGAGACATCAACATATTGTTTTAGCTCGGTGGAAACAAAATTCTTTTCCTCAGGATCCTATTAAATAGAAATAGAGAAAGAAATAACTAGAAAGGTTGTTAGAATCCCCCTCTTCTAGAAGGATCATCTACAAAGCTATTTGTTTTATCTGTATTCAGACCAAAAGCTGACATAGATGTTATGGGTAGAATTCTTTTTTTTTTTCGAATTTTGTTCACATCTTAGATCTATAAATTGACTCATCTCCATAAAGGAGCCAAATGAAACCAAAGTTTCATGTTCGGTTTTGAATTAGAGACGTTAAAAATAATGAATCGACGTCAACTATAACCCCTTGCCTTCCAAGCTAATGATGCGGGTTCGATTCCCGCTACCCGCTCTATATCTATTTATTCTAAATATTTGAATCTATTCATTAAATTCATTATATCAAATTTAGGTTATTAGTATTAGTACATCATTGAATATACAATTCAAAAAATTCTTTCACATCTAATTCTTTCTGTTTTTTTTTTTCAAACAAAAAGTTAAAATACGAAAAAAAAAAAAAATCAGAATGAAAAGCGTC
>CM073602.1:11584854-11587354 GCA_037074985.1 Solanum bulbocastanum | reverse complement strand
TGTGTTATATCACCAGATCTCGATTTTTCATATATAAATGTAACTAATGTATCTCATTTGTAAAGGGTTTCCCCATAATGTCCATGAACAGTTGCTCCGGGGGTGGCCAAATAAGGCTTAGCTGATCGTATCACTATCGAGTCAACTTGAACAAGTATAACTTGACCCGATTTGAGGGGCGGTCCATTTTTGGCTATACATACATTTTCACAAATAAATTGTCCAAGACTAATTATTTTAGATGTCTCTGCACAATAATTGTGATGCAGAAAAGACCAATTCAAATTGAATGGATTTAAAATAATGTTACGGCATGGATCGGGATTAAAAAATTTTCCATTTTCATCCATTAAATAATATTTTAATTTAATCACTTGAAAAGTCTGTTTTAAATTGTCAAGTTGCAAATATTTAGTTACTAAGATCTGATTATGAGTTATTAAATGGTAAGATGAATAAAAATTCTCAATTGGAAGGCATGTTCCTAAAGGGCCCAATGAATTCCTAATTGGAATTAGGGGATCTTTTTTAATTGATTCTTTTATCACACTGTGATATTTTACATCTTTGAATGGCTCCATTCGAGAACAATTGGCTGCTGACAAAATTATCAACGACTGACATTCCTTATTTCTATTCAACAACGTATGAATAGTTCCTTGAGGTTGGTTAAGAGATTGTTGAATTTTTGCCTTGGAAAAGGAATAAATGGCAGAAAAGGGGTTGATATTGGTACAATCTGATCTATTATCAGAGAGCAATCCTGACCCCAACGGATCATTCCTTTTTCCGATATATGAAATAGGGGATTTCACTAAGTTGATTCTTAGGAAATGTCGAATCAAACCATTTGTCCTTATTTCAACAAAAGAAGCACGGGCTTCTTCGCAAGAAGAACTTTTTTTTTTCTTGGTTCCAATTCAATACTAAACAAGTCCGAACTAATTGAATGCTTGTGTCAGAAATTCCTCGAATCGATTTGCCATTTCCATAAAGGATATAATTGACAGTTCGAATTGCACTCCCTGCAATGGATTCGGTGGAAAAAGGGTTCCTAAATTTATACCGTCCGTTATTTCATATGTGACGACAGGTCGAACTAAAACAAAAAACCTTTTCTTACTAGGTGTAATTCATTGCACATAGATCCAATTTTTAACTTTTTTGTATTCCTTGGAATTTCTTTTTCCTGTTCCTGGTGGTATCAAAACGCCGGTATGTCTGGATATCTTATCCGTCTCTCCAGGAAAATGGATATCTCCAGAAAAGATTTTCAGTTCAATTCGTTTTTTTTTTCTCTCCACCTGGACCAACCCACCGACTCGGCTTCTTAGATTTAAGGTGATTTGTGTATCGACCCCAACGATACTATTGTTTCGTACCATTATAGAAGAAGATCTGGGCAAGATATGCACCTCTTTAGGAATGAAAAAAAATCGATCTACTTTCATTTGGTATTTTGGCCTAAATTCCTTGACTCCTCGATACTCAATCAAATCCTCTTTTTTGATGACTGAATGCGTTTCTATAGTTCCATATTTAATAATGCCCGAACTCTTTCTTCTGTATCGAGGACCATCGAAATAAGCAAGAATACTATTTCGATGGAAAATACCATTTATGGGGATTTCAATCGAGATACCTGAACAGGGCATTAGTTCATTCTCGAGTTCTTGAATCAAGTGTAATGGAATGATGAATTTATTTCTTCGCCTTTTTGACAATAAATCAGAATTCCCGTGAAGAATAGGCGAATATACGAGATTATACTGACCAGTACATATGATTCGATTAAGGTCTGAATAATCAGGAATCCTATCTTCTTTTTTACCATAAAAATCCGAACTAAACAATTTCTGCCTCGCCTGATCATTGGTTACTGAGAGGTTAGAAGTATATCTTGGCTTGCCAGAAAGAGAATGCGCATTCATTTGATCCTGATCCTTGTGGATCGAAAGGTAGACTAGACTGGACCTGCACGGCCCTCCTAATAATATCCATAAATGACTTGTTTTTGGTAATAGATGAACATTACCATATGTAAATTCGGGTGCATGATAGACATCGGTACTCCAGTGCATTTCGCCGTCTGAATCAGAATAAATATGTTTTCGAACCTTCTCTTTAAAATTCAAAGTGGATATTCCTGTGCGAATCTCAGCAATTACTTGTTCTGATTCTATATATTGATCGTTTTGAACTAACAGCAAACTTTTGGGTGGAATATTCACATTATGTAGAATATCTTCACTCTCAATTGTTACATACAAGTCTATAGAACATAGAAAGGCGGGATGCCCATGAAGTGTACGTGTCAGATGAACCAAGTCCTCATTGAATTTTATTTTTCCATTAGATGGGGCTCGCACATGTTCTGCAGTACCCCCCGTGAATACTCCTCCGGTATGAAAAGTTCGTAATGGTAATTGAGTACCCGGTTCTCCAATCGATTGACCTGCAATAATACCTACAGCTTCCCCCAATTCAACTAGGTCGCCAT
>CM073602.1:11434854-11582354 GCA_037074985.1 Solanum bulbocastanum | reverse complement strand
ATCTAGATCGGCTAATTGTTCTCGGATAGCACCTGTGCCAGTAGAGATTTCTCGATTCTGAAATGTATCGAAACCCTGGGTAGTAAAAAAAAAATGGGATGCTGTAGTTCTAAGATTGGATTTCATATTCGAATAAACCTCGTAATCGTAAGAAAGTGGGCTTTTTAGTTATGGGCCTAGCAAAAGAAAAATTGGGATAGGATTCTGTAGGATCCCCCCCCCCCCCCCCTCTTCAAAATCGGACGTGAAAGTTTCCTTTCATCCCGCTCAAGTAGGTACACCAAATAAGGAAAGGAGTTCTCGTTTTCAAACTCTATAAAATCCCAAAATAAAAAGGTCTACTCCTTACTCAAGTTCCCAGTGAAGACGAAACAAGATTTCAGTGATTACGTCTTCTATTAGTTCTTTATTCAAATTCAATTCCAACAAATAAAATAGAAAATTCTTGAGTAGTCTACTTCCCTTTGAATGATAAATCCCTTAACTCTTAATAATTAAAGGAATACCTTGGAACCCATAAGGGATTTACTTGTCTATGTATTGTTCCATTCGATCGTTTAGGTTCCGACTTCACCTCGATGGTTAGGCCACCACGCCCTTAAAGTCTATACGCGATAGATAGACTCCTGGAACCATGACATATTTGCTTACTTAAACATAATTTCTTTCCACGAAAAGAACAGAAATGGTTCATTACACAAAATAAAAAGCTTTTTTTACGAGCTACAAATAGAAATTCCTATTTATTTGATTTGTTACGAAATCGACCATAGATCAATTCCCTTTTTATTTGGGAGTATTGACCACACCCTAATTATGAGCTTCATGTTACTCTTTCCAAGTGACATGTCAGGTCCAGGGCATCCCAATTGGATTGACTGGGATGACAGTTTCTCCTTCTGACAGTTTCTCCTTCCAAGTCTATAAAATCAGAATTTCGATCAAATTACACATCACAGTATACTAGGCCTTCTAATTCTTTAAAAGGTTTATCTAAAAGATTCGCAATATAACTAGAAAGATGTTTTAAATACCACACATGGGTTACTGGGCATGCGAGTTTGATATAGCCCATTTGATACCTTCGTATCCGAGAATCAACAAATTCGACTCCGCATTGTTCACAAAATTTCGGGTCTTCTTTTTCATCTCCGATTACTCAATAATTTCCACAAGCACAAATTCCGCTTTTTATAGGACCAAAAATTCTTTCACAAAATAATCCATCTTTTTCTGGTTAATTTGTTTTGTAATGAAAAGTATAGGGTTTTGTTACCTCTCCAACTATCTCTCCATTAGGCAGGATTTTTGTGGCCCAAGCACTTATTTGTTGAGGAGAAACTGATCCAATTCGGAGCTGTTGATGTTTATATCGATCAATCATAGAAGAAAAATTATTATTCATTCCGATTAAGCTTCCTTCCTATTAATCTGGAAGTTCATCTCAGATAGCAGACTCCCTACTAACCCTAGTGAACATTCAAATATATGTCTGACATTCATTCGTGAAGGTGCTCCTAATGGGTTAAAGACCATATCAACGGATCTTCCATCTTGTAAATAAGGCATATCTTGTCTAGGCAAAATTTTGGAAATGATACCTTTATTTTCGTGTCTTCCAGCTACTTTATCGCCTACTTTGATTTCACGTTTCTGTGAAATATATACACGAATCATTTCAGGATTATAACTAGAACCACCCCTTTTCTGGATCCATCTCACATCAATAACCCGACCCCTGCCACCTATAGGTAATTTTAGACAAGTTTCTTTTGATGTAGATACCTGAATACCAAGTATGGCTCGTAACAATCTATCTTCCGGGGCATACGAAGATTCTTTCACGACTTGGGGTATTAATTTACCTACTAAAATATCACCCGTCTCTACCCAAGATCCCAGCATCACAATTCCTTTTTTGTCTAAATTGCGGAGTAAATGGGCTTCTAAATGCGGTATTTGATTAGTTACTTTTTCAGGGCCTTGACTTGTCACATGAGTATGAATTTCATATTTCCGTATGTGAAAAGAAGTATAAATATCTTCATATACCAAACACTTGCTAATAAGTACTGCATCTTCAGAATTGTAACCCTCCCACGGCATATAAGCTACTAATACATTTTTCCCCAAAGCAAGTTCGCCACCAACCATAGCAGCACCATCCGCTAAAATTTGTCCCTTTTGAATGCATTTACCCCAAGGAACCCAGAGTTTTTGATGCATACAAGTATTTTTATTGGAACGTTGATATATAACTAATGGAATGCATAGAATACCTCCATTACCTGCTAAAAGAATCTTATCAATATTGGTATAAAAGATCCTTCCCTCGCGTTCGGCTATAGCAAGAGCCCCCGAATCTAGAGCTGCTTGTCGTTCCAACCCAGTCCCAACAATGCATTTCTCGGAGCGAGAAAGAGGAACTGCTTGACGTTGCATATTAGAACTCATTAAAGCTTGATTCGCATCATTATGTTCGATAAAAGGAATGAGGGAAGCTCCAATAGAAAAATATTGAAAAGGAAAAATACTTTGAAGATGAACCTGCTCCCATGCAATAGTCAAGAATTCTTGACGGTATCTAGCTGGAACAACCTGTTCTTCATGAATATCCTGATTTAAGGCTAAAGAATTTCCTGCCGCTACCATATAGTATTCATTGCTACCTAGTGATAAATAAAGCATCCATACCCCGATTGACCTCTCAGAAATTTCATAAAAAAGGCTTTCTAGAGATCCCCAATGACCAATCCTCGCATGAATTGATAAGGATCCAATAAGTCCAACATTGATTCCTTCAGATGTGTTAATTGGGCAAATATGTGCATAGTGACTAGGATGGATATCTCGTATCCGAAAACTAGCAGTGCAGCCTATCAATCCTCCAGGGCCCAAATAACTTAATTTTCTCCCATGAACTATTTGGGTCAATGGATTAGTTCAATCCAAAACTTGAGATAATGGGTGTAAACCGAAAAGGATTCATAAGTAGTTGTTAATGGAGGTGAGGTTACCAAATTCTGAGGTGTCGGTATCAATTTATGCCGAATTGCTCCACATATAGTCCCCCGAACCACATTTTCTAAACGAACCAGAGCCAATCCAAATTGATCTTGTAAAAGATCTGCTACAGAACGAATATGTTTATTTTTCAAATGATTCATATCGTCAAGTGCACCCATTCCAAATTTTAGTCCAATCAAATGATCGGCGGCTGCCAATATATCTCGTGGTAACAAAAATGTATTGTTCTGGGGTATATCAAGGTTCAGTTTTCGGTTCATATTTCGTCGACCAATCCTTCCTAATTCACATCTTTGTTGAAAGAATTTCTTTTGTAATTCCTTACATAAAGATTCAAAAAATACTAGATCGCCACCTACACAAGCAAATTGTTGATAAAACTCCAAAATGGAATTTTCTTTTGACCCAATTTTTTTTCTCTCCTTATCATTCAGAAAAGAAAAAAAAATTTCAGGATAGCAAACATTATCTAGAATTTCTCTTAGATTCAAACCCATAGCTTATGATAGAACTAGAATAGATATTTTTTGTTTCCTACTTACACGAGCCCATATCCTTGCTTTTCTATCAATTTCTAATTCTGATCTTCCTCCCCAATCTGATATTATGGTGCCGGTATAGACCAAAATTCTGTTATGATTCAATTCTGATCGGTAATAAATACCGAGACTTTGCAATATTTGATTGATCACAATTCTATATATTCCATTGACTATAGAAGTTCCCAGGGAATTCATTAGAGGAATGTTTCCGATAAAAATTGTTTGTTCTTGCATATCCCTACTGTTTTTCCAAATTAATCCCGCGGATACATATAATTCAGAAGAATATGTGAGTGATTCATACACAGCATCTCTTTCCTTTATCAAGGGTTCGACCAATTTATATGTTTCCACAAATAATTGAAATTCAATTTCTTGATCTGTATCTTCAATTTTTGGAAACTTATGAAGTTCTTCAGTCAAACCTTGATCAATGAACCTAGAAAATCCTTCAAATTGTATCTGATTAAATCCAGGTATTGTAGATATTCCCTCATTTCCATCCCTGAGCATTTTTAATTTCCCATTTAGCAAAAAATCCCACTATTGGTTCATTCTGCATCTAATTAGATAGATTAGCTAAATGATCTAGCAATGATGGCATTTCTATTTTGTTTACCGAATCACATGAAATTTTACCCAACTCCATATCTGGAATGTATGAAATACGTATGAATGGAGGAAGAAAGAGAATTTTCTACTTAAATTGAATTGAATTGGAATTTTCAACAGATACAAATGGAAAGAAATTGATAAAACATCCCTAGAAACCTACTTCTGCTACTTAGACTTATTAATGAAGTTGTAGGATTTTTTATAGAGTATAAAAAGAAAAATGATTCCATTTCTACCATTATTATGATAATACATATTCCAACTTGCTTGAATACCAGAAAAATAAATGGATTGGACATTTGATCTTTTCGCTGAGATAAAGGCATAAAAATCAGAAAGAATATATAGAATTAGAATCGGTTTTTTAGCATTTAACCCCCCTTTATGTTATGGATTTCATTGTTCAAAAAATTATTCGTAGAGAAGAGAGATATTTTGTTTACGGATTTTTGAGTAGAATACGATTGTGAAGTGTATAAGAAACGAAGGTTTCTATGGCTTAAACACGTGTGGAGATATCTATAATATCCGTCTTTCTTCTCTTTTATTGTTTTATTGTCGTTTTATGTTCTATTCGGGGCAACACAGGTTGTGCTCTCCGAAAACATAATTTCAATTTTCTATTCAATTCAAAATTCAAATTGAAGTATGATACTTTTCTGATATCTGATAATTCTATATCGGGAACATATATAAATAATATATATCCGTCTAACAATTTATCTTGGGGGGTTTACATATACTGATAATTGTTGTTATAATTATTATTAATAATTAAAATTGAGAAGGATTTTTTGATTGAAAAAATCCATACTGAACTGATTAGTTTTATATCATATATCAAGTTGTATTTTCTTATGTCACATTAGGAAACAAAAATTTGGAGATTCAAATCCAAGAATCATTCATGCATTCTAAGGCAATAGTTACTGGGTCCTATTTTCAGAAAGTTGAATTTTGTATTTTGCGACTGAAAATCCACATTTGATTTTTCAATAGAAAGGTAAGAGAAAGTTTTGAACATTATGAATTTTGAGATAGACTCAATTGAAATTGAAAGGATGAATCAAACCCAATCAAAAGGGAAGAAGGATTAGTATTTCTTTGACTTTTACGAAAAATTAAGGAAAACAGAACTCAAGGTGCAAGTACAATAAAAAAGCAGTTCAGTAATCCGGGAAAGTTTTCATCTATTTTGTATTTGTAGCATTTTGGCGACATGGCCGAGTGGTAAGGCAGAGGACTGCAAATCCTTTTTTCCCCAGTTCAAATCCGGGTGTCGCCTGATCAACAAAAAACTTGAAATCTCTTTGTTTCTTCTATTGATATAACCCACCGAATGATTCGCCAGCAGAAGCAGAGAAAGCAGACTGTTGATACTTGTTTTGGTCTGGGTGTTTTACAAAAAATTGTAAATATCCTTGCATTGCATATTTAGGCTTAGCTTTCAAGTAAATATTCGAATGCTCGAGGGGCTATCAAGACTTTGCAATTACCTTCTACCACAAATCAAAATTTTATATTATTAATCCATTGTATAATGACTGGACCTTGGAGAGCCCAATAGGAAATCGAAATAGTTGTGGAAGGGGGCGGAAGATACTTTATGATATACGAGGAACTCACGAAAATATCTCAGTGCTCAAGCATCCAATCAATTCAAATGAGGGTCAACAAAAAAAGAATAGGACCTATTATTCCTACATGTTCCATTAGTAACATTCCCTTGAGATGTTACTGCGGATTTTGCTTGGGTTTAATCTTTCCCGATTATAAATCATACAGAAATTTCTTATAAAATGAGCGAATTTATTGGATTGGTTTATTAATAGTCTTCGTTCTTTTTGACTCTGCACCATTGATTCTACTATTATTAGTATTAGTGAGGAATAATGGAACAATTCCTTTATATTTATAGAGATAGGGGACATAATTCATATGGATATAGTAAGTCTTGCTTGGGCTGCTTTAATGGTAGTCTTTACTTTTTCCCTTTCACTCGTAGTGTGGGGAAGGAGTGGACTCTAGGGATTTTGCTAATTGAGTTAAGGAAGCAAACTGTATCAATATCAATTGCTTTCTAGATGGTTCTGCAACATGTTTGGAACAAAATAAAAATATCTTCATTTTGAAATTCCATTGGACTCGACTGGAGTAATGTATTATAGGAATCATCCTCTTTCAATCAAAGAGCAATTTCAACGATTCCCATGTTTGTAGTTCGAAAGGAAAAGTATCCCAGGAAATTTATTCGAACCTAATTCTTACTAAATTTTCTATTCCAATTAATGGCCTCTTCCTAGGTGATACTGAGGAGGGCCGGACCCTTTTTTTATTTGTTTCTCTCTTTACTGTTCAAAGAAGAAGTGGTTTTGTTAAGTGTATACGCACTTTTTATGAGAAAGAAAGGATATAAACATAGTGGTTGTCTAACGAGATACTATTTAGAATAAGATCGTTAGGTGAGTCACATATTGCGCATTTACCGCTTTCGAATTTTTGAAATTGGATTTAGACTTTATCGACTTATTTCATATCATGGTTCAGGCGTTAAAAATCAGTGAGGTTTACTCTTCCTTTTTGATGCCCGTAGAACTACTGTCAATGGTTTACTTCTTGGGAATGTTAAAAAAAAAGATTACTACGTGATTTTTTGAATATGCCTATATCTATCGCTTTTGCTTCATTGATTTGATTCTCTCAATAGATACCAAGATTCATATTGGAAATCAAAAATATAGTAATTCAAACTATAAGACATAGGAGTAATTCAGATTGATCAGAACAAATAGATATAGAAAATAAATGGAATTGGATGCTATGTCAATCCCATATATGGAATTGATATTCGCATATATCAAGATAATATTGTAGATTGATATATAGATCCTTATCAAATGCAGCCTCTATCTTTATTTTATTCCAGGGGCAGCTTTATAACAAGAATCTAACTAATAAATAGTATGGTAGAAAGAAATAGATGAATCTTTCTACCATACTATCTATCTATTAGAATACTGCCGATTCTAGTCCACTCATTTCATTTAAGACATGAAATTGGAATCTTTTTCATTTTATTTCATCAATTTTGGCTAAGAACTCAGAAGTCAAGTTTCATTCAAATTAGTTAATAATAAATCGTTTTGACTGACTGTTTTTACATAA
Source organism: Solanum bulbocastanum (assembly GCA_037074985.1). NCBI lineage: Eukaryota > Viridiplantae > Streptophyta > Magnoliopsida > Solanales > Solanaceae > Solanum > Solanum bulbocastanum. The sequence goes on along the minus strand of CM073602.1, from coordinate 11,575,005 downwards.
ATGATAAGTAGAAAAGTGGTAGGAACTAGAATAAATAGTGCAGTAGCAATAAATGCAAGAATATTTACTTCCATAATCTCATCGGTTTTTTACTTCGCAATAACTCGGGATTTAATCCCATAGAGATGATAAATCTTTGGCCTGTAAATTCAATGAATGAATATTACCTCTCGATGATCTTGAATCAGATCAATATCATGAATAACAATATCTGAACTATCAAATAAATTCGTCGTCGAGAATTGAATAGTATAACATAGGAAGTTCTTTTATCCATACCGCCCCAAACTTGGCTTGCTGACCTAACCCAAAATTCCTTTATTTATTTATCATTTTTTATTATCTGTTCTTTGTTTCTCTCTAATCTATCTAGTTCCTTCTTGTACAATCATCTGATGAAATCTCATCAAATAGCTCTTCCACTTCCAGTGGTCACATAGTTACAAACCCAAACAAATAATAAAAGCTAAATGGAAAAAGAAAGGAGTTTAAAACGAAACTATTTTTGACTTGGAAGACAAAGAAGTGTGATAAAGATGAGACCGTATAAAATGAATATTCATCAAATTTACTATTTTCCGATTTGTTCTTTCGCCAATGGGGCCTTAAAACAAAATGAAAAATAGGAAAAATGATTCATTCACCTTTCTAAGAGGAGTAGGATCTTTGGTTGATCTGTCCTTCCCCCTCCTTTCTTCATAGATTATTAGCCCCGGGACACCTATACCAAAAGCTCAGTGTACAATTTGCATGAAATCTATTTTGCAACTTCAAACTAGTAAGTCAGGTTCCATAAATCCGTAGCCAGACAAATAAATTGTTTTTTTTTTTCTGGAAAGTATTTTCTTATATTCAATTTTGTATTGGACAAGAAAGGAATTCCTTTTGTGTATGCGCACCTCAAAAAAGTATAGTACTCGATTCCATTACATGCATCGAGGGCAATCGAAAAAGCCAGCATTTCTTGGAATACTGACTATAATGCTACCAATAATTGTACTAATCCAACCGCATATGTCTTTCTCCTACCAAAAGGAAAGAAAAAAGAAATAAGGATTTCCCCTTTGCTTTGACAATGGAATTCTTCCCCCGGTCCCTTTCTGAAAAAGGGAGAGATTTTTTGATATATTTATGGGATCCGTCAGGACTGACGGGGCTCGAACCCTCAGCTTCTGCCTTGACAGGGTGGTGCTCTGACCAATTGAACTACAATCCTAGGGAAATACGGGATCTAGCAGAAAATTTGATTCGTTTTTATCTCCGGATCAGGTATTTCTAAAGTACAAAGGGAGTTATATCATCTCATAGAGGATTGGCGAATTATTGGGCCGAGCTGGATTTGAACCAGTGTAGACATATTGCCAACGAATTTACAGTCCATCCCCATTAACTGCTCGGGCATCGACCCAGGAAGAATTAATTTTTGACTTATTGGTAATCCATGATCAATTTCCTTTCATAGTACCCTACCCCCAGGGGAATACGAATCCCCGCTGCCTCCTTGAAAGAGAGATGTCCTAAACCACTAGACGATGGGGGCCCGCTTGACCAACGGCCATCATACTATGATCATAGTATGATCCATTTTTTGAAATTGTCAATAATCAAATGATTCTAGCCGAGGGATCTTTCCCCCTTTTAGAATTGCATAGAATTTTTTTTATTCGTCATTGACGAATTATTCATTAGAATCGACATTAGAAATCTAGTAGTAGTATTTTATTTTTCTTTTGAATTATTTCAATTGAATTTATTTCTATTCGAGTCGATCTTGAAACAATTCATTGCATTTTCTCCTAGACTTCCTAGGTAAATCCATTTTATTATTCAACAATGAGCCACTAGACACTATGTATCTACTGCACGTACTTAATGCATATATACTTATGTTTATAATATATGTACATATAGATATTTTATCCACATAGTGAATAATTCCAGAATTAAATAAAAAAGGCCCTTTTAACTCAATGGTAGAGTAACGCCATGGTAAGGCGTAAGTTATCGGTTCAAATCCGATAAGGCGCTTTGTAAAACCCCAATCTAGTATTCATATTTGATGGTAGAATTTTCTTTTTATTTGTAATAAAAAAAGTAACTAACTGGATAATACATTATCAGTATACTTAGTTATAAAGTTGAACATTTGTTTAGTCAATTTTCATTAGTATGAATTTAGGAATAATGAAAAGTCACTTCTTGAATCACCGAATATTCCTATTTTCCATTATACCAACCAAATCGATTCGAAAGGTTAGAAATCAACAAAAGAAAAAGTAAGTGGACCTGACCTATTGAATCATGCCTATATCTGCTATTCTGATATTAAAATTCGATAGAGATGAAATTGGAGCAGTTGATTTTTTTTTATTTCATTTTTTTGTTTTGGACTCCACAAGAATTTGTCGATATTTCCGATTAAATCTTCTTGTTACTAGATTTTCTATAGGAAAAATTATCGGAATAATTTGTTATTCCTTTCCTCTACAAAGAAACCTTTCTTCCAAGGCACACCATAAGAGCCATTTATTATTTTTCTTTGATTCTAGATCAAAGATTAATTTCATCTATATTACATATTAATTATATTAAGTAGATGGTAGATTGATTTCGATGTATATCTATCAGATCATGGCTTCATGTACCAAATATTTCAATATCGTTGCATCCGGTATTTTTGTTTTGTTCCACCAGTGTGATGAAGAATAGATTCGAGAAAGAGACTTTCATTTCTAGTCTCCTATTTATTTATTGAATGTTAGATTTTCTAAAAGGAAAAATAGTAGATTATCTCTTTTTCTAATAGATAAAAGAATCTAACAATCAATATTCGATCGAACTGTCTTTTTTCCTTCGATCCGTGGAAAGATATACTCTGGGATTTTCGATTTATTTATATGAAGTATGAAGGAAAGCGACTGTTTGGTCCTTGAAGAGTTCTTTCAAAACAAGGGATTGATTGAATTATCTTATTAAGACAATTCATGGTTCATATGCTTAGTCAGAAGGAATAATCCAATGGAGCTCATGGATTTACCTAGGTCAGTTTATGGGCTAATCAATAAAGGATTTTTATCTTCGAAACCCATTCGGAGGGGCAGTGCAAGAGAAATTAGACAAAAATGATCGGATCTTGGGATGCCCCGAAAAAGATATGAGGTACTCGAAAATGGTCGAAGTAGTTGAATAGGAGGATCACTATGGGAGCTTGGGGAGGAGCTCCTTATTCCACATTGTCACCCTCCATCATTCTAGCATTTCTTCTGGTATTCATATCCTGAAGACACTAGCACAGGGATTACGAGAAATAAATCTTTTATAGTTAAACTCTAAAGCATGACTTAAGAGTATTGAAGAAGTGAAATTTCTTAAACATCTTGTAGCCTCGCATTCATAAATGTGACGCACTTCACACTCATAAACAAGACTCTACTAGATGTGTCTTATGAGTCATCATGCTAGAATCATTCTAAACCTTGTGCTCTGATTACCAAGTTTGTCACGACCTAAGGGTACCCCCTAGATGTGACAAGGCGTATAGAACCCTGAAGGACTCCCTACAAGACACTTAGCTTTCATAACATAAGAAATAGAACAATGAGAGTAAAACACATTTCCAAGCCTAAAAAGTTTTTCATAAAAGAAAGTGGAAGTCTAGACACTTTGTCTCATCATAGCCATCTATTACAATAGTGAAAGAAATAGGGCCTAGCCCATACAACATGACCAAAAAGGGAAAGAACGTGAAAGAAACTAGACATATGAAAATCCTTCCTCGAACCATGAGGACTCATCAAGCTTAGGGAAACAATCAAATACAAGCTCTAGCCACAAAAATGATAACCTCGAGTGCTGGATCGTAAACTTGGGAAAATTGTAGGCAAAAGTAGACGTTAGTACCAAAATACACAAAGTATGATAGTTATGCATAAAAATCCTTGAAACATGCAAAAAGGTACATTTCATTTTAAAGCATGCAATTTTCAAAGTGTAAATATCATATAAAAGATTACAAATCAAAAATCATAATGATGGATACTATAAGTGCACATCATCTTTAAAACCCTTGAACTCATATACAAATTTTCTTGTATAACCATAGTTCATTATTCATGTTCTTATTGTGGGAAATAGCCTCAACCGACATGAGACCATGTGAACATGATCACCTAGTGCTACCTACACGGAAAAGGATTGTCCTACTTGCCTATGCTAGAGCCATGAACGTCTTAGCTTAGGTGGATCCGCTTGTTAGATAACCTATTGGGGCACATAATTTGAGGGATACAAAGATTGCTACTAGAAACCCGAACTCAACTGAAGTAGAAGAATTCCATCTCATGAGACATACATTGGAAGTCCAAACTCAACTAACATAAAAGATTTCCATCTCATTTCAATATCTACTCGGTGCTAAGCATAAATCCCACAAAGTACTTATTAACTCTTACATGACTCATGTCTTATGGAAGGATTTCCTTGACAACCAATCTAATTTAGTTCATTATGATCTCTCATTAGATCATTCGTGAGAAAACCTTTCACCGTCCATGTCTACATGTATATCTTGGATTAAATTAGGTGAGAAAACCTTTCAACCTTAGGATCATCATTATGTGGAAAACCTTTCATATCATGTTCATTGTGAGTTCATGACAATAACCTTTCAATCGCCCACAACAACAATAATATAAGCATTAAAACTTCACTCTCAAAGTGTTCTTAAAGCATATATATAAGCTTCATAAAACATACATAATCTTATAATTTACCTCCTTTGGGTTCATAGCTTGCTTTAAATTAACACAAGTAGAATCTTAGCATTAGACATGGATTTCATTATAATTCATGTGATTCCATCACTTCATGCATTAATTTATAAAATTCACCTTTCATCAACCAAGACCCACATTATGATATCACAATTGAGAAATATGGGGAATTCATGGGTTCTTAGGGATACATTGTAAAATCCATAGGAAATCATCAATTCATGCTCATAATAAGACAATTCAACCATTAGAATTAAGTTTGAAAGGAACTCATGACTTTGGAATCAAACCCTAAGATATTGGGGATTTCTCTCTTTCTGAAATTGGAGATTTTGAGAGGGCTCAATGGATGAAAGCTATCCATGGATGAAAAATATCATACGTTAGTCACAGTGCCCAAAGAAATTGATTTGTAAAATCTTACTTTTGAAACCCTAGGTTAATCTCCTTCTCCTTCTTCTTCTTTATCTTTTTCAAGGTTCTAGAGAGAGAATATTTTGAGAGGATGAACTTTGGGGAATTGATTTGGGTTTTGGAATATATGACATACGTGGGTGAGTTTTTGACTTAAAATAACTTATATAGGTGTACTGAACTAAGGTAAAACGACTTCACTCAAGTAAGATTAAAACCGTAATAACCTATTTAACCCTTAACTTTATGTGACCTGCCCAGGGACCATGTTAGGCCCAAAGACATGCCATGACCAAAAGTCGTGCTCCCCATCGTGGACTTTGAGACAGTGTCTAGGCTACAAGGCCCTAAGCCCTAAAATTCTAAGGCTTCTTCATGGAGGGCTCCACGAGTCGTGGTGCCTACCACGAGCCGTGGTCCCTTTTGTGGGCCTTGAGAAAGTGGCTAAGCCACCTCCCACTCATCCTCTATCACCAACTCCCCTTCACGAGCCTTTCCATGCACCATGGTCTCCACCACGAGCACTGAAGTGGCTAGTGAAGAGGGGGACTATTTTTTGGTAGTTTTGGCAAGGCTACTGCCTAGCCCATAACAAGTCCTCCCATGAGCCATGGTGGTGGGTGTGGTAGGTAAGGCTGTGCCTACACAAATGTAGGCTGCCTTAGCCCACTCTTTTAGAGTTTTTCCTCTTTTCTTGACTCTAACCCTTACGTTTATCTTTGGTTTAGCCTACTAGACTACGGGTTGTCGTATGATAACATCAAAATATAGCATATCAATCTCTACTAAATCAACTAGTGTAACTCTGTGGGACAAGGAAACAGGACCCTTTCTATAGACTCTCTTAGCCACAATAGAATCACCAATATGAGTAGAGACATAAAGATTGTCTAATAATACATCTGAAAGAACATCAAACCTCATAGCCACATATAGCGTTACAAAACACAAGGTACCACTAGAATCAAGTAAAGCATAAACATCAAGTTGGAAGACTTTCAACATACTGGTAACCTCATCGGGAGAACCCACTTGCTCACCACGAGTCTATAGTGCATAGAATAAGTTTTTCTTAGCAGCATTGGAACCCAAAAACTTACACCAGATTAAGGATTTGGTTGAGACTTTCATTGATTATCTCCTTCATTCTTAGAAATTGAAAGTCAATCCCTTATCTTGTAGCCCATCTTACCCACAACAAAAACAAGCATTGGAACCCACTACATTAACCCTAACGCTTTCTTTCACACTTAACACAGGTAGGCATTATGGACCCACTACCATTCCCTCATTGAGGCATTACGAACCCACTATCATTCCCTCCTTGAGGCTCGTTGAACCTAGTCAGAGCATTGGAGGAACCTTGACCGAAAAACCTTTATCGAAATCTAGGACAACCATGTCTATCGGACCTTGCATGAGAGAAATTGCCATCACCAATTTTAGCCCTCTTTACCTCCCTAGAATTTTTACTTAAGTTTCTCCTCTTTTATCTATTGAGCATGAACCATGAGATGAGAAATGTCCATGTCATTATCAAGTATTGTGGTATGACACTCTTTAACCACCATTTCTAACACACCCGAAACAAAGTTACTCATATTTGCGGTAGGATCGGCAACCATTGTGGGAGCATATCTAGATAGTTGCATGAACTTCAAAGCATACTCCTTAACACTCATACTTCCTTGACAAAGATTGATAAATTAAAGCACCTTTGCCACTGTCATCTCAAGGGGAAAGAATCTATCAAGGAAAGAAACTATGAACATTTCCCAATCAAGAGGACACACATCTTCCGGTCTCCCTTCGTTCCTTTGGTTGAACCAAATTTGAGGAATACCTTTATGTTGATAAGTGGCCAACTCGGCCTTTTCAACCAGCGCCACTCCCATAATCATCAACACCTTATAAACCTCATCAATGAACTTATGAGGACCTTCCTCAACCTTAAAACCATGAAACTATAGAGGATTAATCCTAGTGAAGTCCCTCACTCTAGATGTTGTCGTAACAACATTTGGTTTGATGGGAGCCTCAACCTCCCCTTTCTCTTGGGCCATCACGGCTTGAGCCAACACTTGAAAAGCAACCCTAAACTCCGCATTAATCAATTTCTTAGTAAAGGGTCAACCAGACCTTAAAGAGCTTCTTGTTTCACATTCTCCCTCACATTCTTTGTAGCATAAGCTCTTCGAGTAGCCATATCCTGTAGAACATCGGATAAGGATTAGGAGAGAGACATTATAGAGATAAACGCTATCACACAACTTTAAAGTAATGAAAAAGTGGAGTTTCCTAGTCATCTTATAGCCTCTTATTAATAAATGTGGAATGATTCACACTCATGAACAAGAATCTACTCAACATGGCTTATGAGACATCCTAGGACCATTCTAAACCTTGTGCTCAGATTACCAAGTTTGTCACGACCTAGGGGCACACCCTAGATGTAACATGTCATATAGGACCCCGAGAGGCCCCATATAACCTACTTAGCATTCATAACAAAATAAATAGAATAAAGGAATTAAGACAACATTTCAAGTCAAAGTTTTTATAAAAGCAAAGTGGAAGTCTAAACACTTTTCACAATAGGCATCTAATACATAGAATGAAATTGGGCCTAACCCATACATCATGTCAAAAATTGAAACTAAAGAAGAAGACTTAAAACAATGAAATTCGTCCTCAAAGCATGAGGTCTCACCAAAGGTCAGAATCTCTCAAATCAACCTCTAGCCACAAAACTGAGAAACTTGACTGTTGGACCATACATTTGGGGAAATGTTCGAAAGAGTATATGTTAGTACAAAACAATGTATCAAGTGTTATAGCCATGCATATAAACACTTAAGTCATGCTAAAATAGAACATTTTCATGAGTATGTAATGATCAAGCTAAAACATGAAACTTGAGAGTTAAAAAGCATAAGCAATAAAACATGATCAATGGAAGTGAAGATCATATTGAAGTGTACTTATGATACTTCTTGAACTAACCTTGGTTCATCATAACATTACTTTAGTTTGGTAAGTAGCCTTATCCAACATATAAGACCATGTGAGCTAGCAACATAGAATTTGGTATCTACCCCACACTAAAATGCGGTGTCCTACTTAAGTAGATTGTAGATTGAATGCTAAGTAGGTTATATGGGGCTGACCCACAACCCACGGACCATGATCGACGAACCATGTTCTGACCGACAGTCCGTCCATTGGACCGTCATCTAGCATCAGAAGCTTGAAATTTAGGGTTTGTACCACGGACCATGGACTCCATGACACTCCATTGGTCCGGTCATGGTTCCTTCTTTCTGGGCAACATTGGTTGACCAATCCATGGACCATTCCCACGGTCCATGGTTGACTTTATGAATTGTGGTTGGCCTACGTCAAATGGCACCATGAACTGCTGAAAACTACTATCTTGCCCTTTCTTGAATTTGAAGTGTAACATCTTGGAACCATTTGAGCATATTCCATTTATTGTCAACCTTGTTAAAACCTCTGGAGCAAAATTTTCCCTAATTTCTCACCCATAAATCCTTTCCTAAGCATTGGTTTCTTTGAATAGTTGACTTTAGACCAAAATCCTATGGGGGTGTTGATAGAAAGAAAGAGAGAAAGCCACGTGGAAAACGAAGAAAGAAAAGGGAGACAACTTTTAAGTTGGTTCCAAAAAGAAGAAACCCTTCTTTATAAAATTATGAGCAAAAGTCTGCAAACTGAAATTTAAAAAAAAAATGAAGAAATAAAAAGGTGTTAAATAAATTTATTAAAGAAATTGAGGTTGAGACTCCAATTGAAAAGAATGGAAAGAATTTAACATGAGGTGAAGATGAGTACAACAATGCTTTCAAAAGGTGAAGTCACTAAGCCAAATTGACCATACCTTTACCCTCAACAACATTACAAGCCTAAAAATACCTTTGAGAGCATACATAAGCTAGGTTATGTGATGATTGAAAAATATGGGCAAACCTATGGGAGGATGCTTACATGTATTTCTCTTTTGTAGGGTGAAAGTTGTATTGATTCCTAGCTTCTTCAATGATATGCTTTGTGAGAGCATGAAATCTTTTTCATATATATTAGGGCACTTGAATGATTTTGTTGAAACATGGTTTTGCATTAGAAAAGAAACACCAAGTGAGATTAGCTTGGATTGATATTGGCTAGTCATTAGTTGAAACTCGTTGAGCATAATTGAGTGTTGCATATAGTTGATAGTAGTCTTGTAGTGGAACTTGAATGTTAACTCGCATTGGGAATTGTTGTAGACACCCTTGTTGAACTAATTATGTTCTTCATTGACTTGAGGACAAGCAAAATTTTAAGTTTGGGGTGTATATGAGTGGTAGATTTTCAATCAATTGAGGCTTTTTTAGTTCAACAATTAGTGTCCTCAATGCCTTATTATGTCCTACTCTGATGATATGTTGACTTTTTGCATCTATGAAGGTGAAAGGACAAAGAAAGGATGAATACTTGAAAAAGAGGCCAAAACTATTGAAAGGAAAAGAAACTCCCAAGTGGTAGTCCCTTGATAACTCTCAAATCACTCTCTAAAATAATTAAAAGAGTGAGCGATCATAATCAATAAAACCCAACAAAGAGTCGAGGTTAAATCCCACAAGGAATGATGTGCGGTTAAGAATCTAATTATAGAATTAACAAGCAACTAATTCACTTGAAGTTGAAATAAAACAAATAGGTGTAGAAGTCCACCAATATTAATAATAGGAATTCCGAAACCCAATTATCAAAATGGAAATATTTGTTGATTCACGAAACTAAGGACTTCTGAGGTTTGGAAATTTGTTGTTGATTTAACTTGGGGTATAGTAGAACTGCTAATTGCAGCAACTTAATCACAAATGGTCTAGCCATCATCAATTATGCTAATCTTCTTTCAATCTCAAAGCACATTTACATAGAATCTCCTTTCTGTCTAATCTATATTCCATTTCTAAACAACTGCATACTTTACTCTATATCCTCTTTCAAGAATAGGGTAAATAGATCTGACCCACAAACTCTCTTTCAAGCAAGTCATAGACAACATGTCACGACCCGGGGTTACCCCCTAGAAGTAACATGGCGTAATTGACCCTGAAGGGGTCGCATACAAGCCTCATAGCATTCATGAACATTAAAGTATAGTAAAAATAGTGCAATATTTAAAACTTTTCTTTATAAATCAAAGTCTCTTATAAAAATGAAAGATTATCTATGACACTATGTCTCAAACCATTTATTAAACATGGAATAAAACTCTTTAATACAGCTTAGGGACACGACCCTTACTAAATTCTAATAACATAATAGAAAGATAATAAAGGACATAAGGTTGAGCCCTCGAATACAATGAGGACTCGCCAATCTTCTTCTTCTTGATCTACTATGAACCTAGCCACGAGGATGTAATCCAATATCTCCAAAGCCTACACTTATAGAAAATGTAGAAAGATGGGATTAGCACAAAAAAATACTAAGTATGAAAGTCATGCACAAAACCATTAAAACATGTATGAAAAGGGACATTTCATTTGAAATCATGCTATATGCCATTTTTGAACACCATCTTTGAAATAGTTGGAGAATGCAACCAATAAGACAACTCACATATATTTCATTATAACATGAGGATATCATTATAATAACAAGAATAGTCTCCAACATTATCACAATACAAATCCCAATCTTCACAATACATAGCCTCCAATCACAAGGTAATACAAGTCAAATACCAAGATCATCTCATCATAATGTAATCATCACATTAACAACCCCTAAGAAACACTTGTGCAATGCATGGTAACTAACATGCATTTACAATGTACAACACAAGCCAAGATCAAATTCATACACATTTTATAGGAAAGTCATTACCTTAATAACCCCTAAAAAACACTTGTGCAATGTATGGTTAGCATCCCATAATACCAACCCTACCAATTACTCATTTGAAGCTACCTTAGTCATGCACTTCATATTTATACCTCATTATAATCAATAGTCACAAATAAGGAAATAGTCATGTACATTACTTGAATTATAAGGAAAGTCATGTATAACAACTATCCATTCAATATAAATGCATGCATTTAAATCTCATCATAATACAAAGGAACCATCCTATGACATCCTACTAAGTCAACTTGTGCAATGTAAAAGTGAAGTCCCATACCCCCACTCCTAATAAGTAAACTCACCAAGAAGTGATAGTATAGTTCATGTCTCATTCATTAACTTCATTATTATAGGGAAAAGTTGTCATAACCGACATAGACCATGTAAGCTACATGGAATCTGGTGTCTATAACCCCACACCAAAAAAAGGTGTCCTACTTGCCTAAGGTCAAACTAAATGTATAGCTATGAGGTGGATCCACTAGCTAAAGACCTATGTGGGCACATAGTTTATGGGATAGGGAGATTGCTTCTACAAACCCACCCTATTGCATTAGCGGAAGGGCCTCCATCTCATGAGTATCACTAGGATGACCCGCCCTATTGCATTAGCAGAGGGGCCTTTTCCTCATTGTCCATATCCACTCCGTGCTAAGCATTATTTCCCAAATTATACATTATTAGACTTTGAATTGTACCTACATGTGTGAAGGAATACTTTGCCCTTCGTTCAATACAATTCATCAAAATATCTCATAGATTCATTAAAGGTGAGAATGTACTTTCAACTTTAGAATCATAATTAGTATGTTAGTATAACTTTCACACCGAGGTCATGTGTTCTCAAGAGAATGCACTTTCAATCAACATAATAGGATCAACATGGTCATGTACATTTCATGCATATTAATGTGTAAACATGCATATGAGAACTATACTTTCAATTAACAGCATTAATACATCATGATCATATTGATGCATGGAGTGTGTATGTGTAATTGTCCTTGCAATGACACAACAACAACATTATAATAATGGGCACTTCATTCACAATTAAGAGTAAGGGTAAGGAAAGAATGGCCTTTCAACAATACTTCAATATAACCTATATTCATAGGACCAACAACTTCTAAGTAAATCATGAGTTCACACACAATCTTGTCAACATGCACACACCTTCACATTATATGCCCTTCAAGGGCTATGGACCAACTCAACCCAAACATATAGCAATAGCACAATAGATAAGGGAATACCATGATCCAACAACTCATCAACACATTAATCACATCATGATTGGCACTTTATACTTCAAGTATTCATCAACATGTACATAATATTTTATGATCAAGTCAATTCATGTTTAGAAGCACTACCCTAAACCTATTCAAGTCTAGGTGATCTAATCTAAGGCAATTCATCAAGAAGTTCTTCAATGTTAGAAGTTCACATCTAAACCCTCAATTTGCCTTTTTCATGATATAACCCTAGAATGCTAGGTTAATCGAGAATTCATGTAGAATTATACTAATCATCAAGTAACTACATCATAATTAAACACCTCCACCTTTCAAGTGGATCAACAAGTTCGTAAATAACCTTCATCAACATATACAACCCTAGCAAATTGCCTTCCAAGGATAAGCATCAAGATCAACACTAAATTACTAGAATTACCATGTTAGATAGAGAGTCATCATGATTCAACAATATAATAAACCTAAGCACAATCGATTATTAAGCTTTCATGATCAATCAAGTCACACCTTAGTTCACAATTTAGGAAGAACGGGAAATCATGGGTCCAAGGAAGATTTTCATAAAATATCATCAATACTCCATTAATCCAATAATAAATCATAAAAATCAACCATAATAAACCTTAATTAAAAAATTGAATTCATTTTGGAAGAAGACCCATGACTAGATCTGAAAACCCTAGATTTGGGGAATTTGAAAACATACTTGAATGGGCTTCTTGGTGATAGCTAACAAAGAATGAAGAACTCCCATACCTTAGGTGTAGAATCCTTCCAAATTCATAGTGAAAAGATTCCTTCTTCAAGCTCTACCTTGGTTTACTTCTAGGTTCTTCAATGAAGTTTCTAGAGAGAAGATTTTGGGAGGGAGGAGTAGTTGGGTTTTGATTTAGGGTCTTAGGTTATAATTAGTTAATGAAGTGTTTTAATGAGAGAAGATTTTGGGAGGGAAGAGTAGTTGGGTTTTGATTTGGGGTCTTAGGTTATAATTAGTTAATGAAGTGTTTTAATGGCTTCAAATATTTTATATAGGTATATTAAAGTAGTATAAAATGACCCTAGACTAAAATAATTAAACACCTAACTAACATCCAAACCCCTAACTTAAATTAGAAGTCGTCAGAAACAGCCTAAATCACGGACCCCATCCACGAACCGTGGATTGGTTCACGGAGCATATTGTTTCTCTGCGGTCCATGTCTAAGGCCCAAAAGTGAAGTCCTGATCCACGATCCCAACCCACGGGGTATGGGTCCATTGATGATCCGTCATTGCCCCTTGTGATTCCAAGCTGTTTTGACAGCTTTTTGGAAAATATTAGGGTCCTCCTCAAGGACCCCTTGGGTAGACCGTTGGGGGTCGTACCCGGACGTTTAACACCTAAACATTTAATTCTAAGTAAGGGAGTCACTTTGTCAAGTTTTAACCCTCATACGACACTCCAAAAGTCCTACGAAAGTCTGAATGACTAACTAGTTCAACTTACTAGTTTTCGAGCGTTATAGTCGTGTCTTGATGTTTAACCCCTAAATTCCTCAACCTTCACTCGGGAAACCATTTAACAATATTTAATCAAGTTTCCAACTTCAAACTCACATGTGAGGCTTTATTTTCACCTATTAGATTCCGTCAAACATTAGCTAGGTCTTACTAGTTTTCCGGGTTGTTACATTATCTCCCCCTTAGGAACATTCATCCTCGAATGACACTTGAAACACTAAATGGAATTAAAGAATCAAGACTAGAAGCCCAAACAATCATGAAACATCCATAATGCACAATTCAAAATACACTATTCACAATGTGCATTTATTTAAGGAGGAAACATCAACTCCAACTCAATATGGTCAATGCAACACAAGGAAGTATAAACTATATATAAACAACCTTTTTATGCATGAGATGCTCATTACATGTCATGTTAGAGGAGGAACTACCATCTCCTAACTAAAACATGTCCATTTATTCTTCTCATGAAGTACAATAGGCAACTCTTACTCAAAGCCTTACAACATCAGGGAAACAGTTCACATAAACTCATTTCTTTTCAAAACATAAGTTTTCATGAACATGCATTATATAAAGAAGTCATGGCAACTTATAAGCACATAACAACAATATTATCTAGACATACCATCTCCTCCTTAGGAGTTAGCCTACACAACACTTATAAACATCATTAATCACAAAGTCATAGGAAGAATTATATTCTCTCATTAAAAGCAAGCTCAACGCAATCAAGATAGAGCCCAAGTGCCATTTCGTCAAAGACACAACAAAGCACATTCATCAGACCATCTCATGAAGTCAAATATGCCATCTCCATACTAGGATGCAAAACAACATGAGGAACTCTTAAATCATAAAAATCAATTTTATACAAACTAAGAATCTTTCAAAAACATGCAACACAGAAGGAGATCATGATAATTTCTAAAACAGACATGACCCCTAAATATAGAACAAGCTCAAAAAAAGAACTTTTGGTCTCAAGCTAGAATAGGAATAGAAGAAAAGATGAGGATATCGGGACTGTCAATCAATGTTGCTACCCAAGCACATGATATATCCCTTGGGAGTAAGTCCCCTTTTTTTACAAAAAACTCAATTATTACTCCTTTATAACAACTCAAGATTTACCAACGATCATTTTAACCTTACTAGGCTCTAAAACCAATAGAGTTCTAATAATCATGCACCAAACCCTACCAATTTAACAAAAATAACCCTACGGAACAGGAAAATTATAGGACACACATAACATTCAAGACATCAAAATAAAGAAATGAGTCAAGGAGAACTTATCATCTAAGGCTAGAGGAGAAATAGAAGGGGACATAAGGATATTGGGATATCTCATTGGCCCTTGGCCTCCCAATTAAGAACCTTCAACTAGCACCCTTATTAAAATACCACTCCTCAACATTTTCATGAAAAAACTTTCTTACTCTTCTATTTATTGACTTGCCGGTCTAAGATCCCAATTTGTACTTCTAGATTGGAGAGGTTTCTCATCTAAGCACTATTGCTCATAACCAACCTTACCAACACCACTCAAAGTCTCATATGAGCCTACCAAACCGGGCCAAACTTCTCAAACTCACTACACCTCTTAAGGTGTGATTATCAATCAAGCCTAATCCATGAACATTAAGGACACTCAATGATCATACCATCTAAGAGCACTATCCCCCACTTGGGGTAAGCCTATATAAACTCTTTACAAGAGGACGAGATTTGTTTATTTCTAGTTTTTCCTTCATGTCATTTTATGTTTCAGACTATGTTGAATGGTTGTGACCCTATTTTTATTCAAAGTTGTATTTGATGGCCATTTGGGACAAAGTTAGACTTCAGTTGTTTTTAAATAAAGACTTCAATTGTATCGATAAAATTTTTAAATTCTGTTCCATTTTCTTATGTATTATGTTATGAATGCTATGAGGCTTGTATTAGGCTCTTTATAGTCTTGTACGTTGTGTTACATTTGAGGTGTAGGCTCGGGTCGTGACAAATATGGTATCAGAGCATAAAATATTGGGATGGTTTTAGGATGATGTCTTATAAACCACGTCTAGTAGAGTCTTGTTCATGAGCGTGAGGCGCGCCACGTTTATTAATGAGAGGTTATAAGATATTAGGAAGCTACACTTCTTTCATTATTTTTAAGTTATGCCATAGAGTTTAACTCTATAAAGTCCATCTCTTAATCAGTCTTTTGTTTCTTCAGGATATGAATACACGAAGGGCTAACGCAATGAGAATGGAGGATAACAATGTAAATGAAGAAACTCTTCAAGAGTATCAAGCTCCTAAGTGAATCAATCTCCTCAAGGGAATCAAACTCCAATTAACCCTCTGGCTATGTCGAATGAAGAAGTTAGGTCGGCTCTTCTAATGATGGCTCAAGCCGTGACAGCTCAAGCCAAAGCTGTGATGGCCTAATCCAATAGGGATGGTGGGACTCAAGTGAACCCTAATGTAAGCACTACGATGAGGGACTTTGTTAGGATGAATCCTTCGGTGTTTCTTCATTCCAAGGTTGGAAAGGATCCCCAAGAATTTGAGGATGAGGTGTATCATGTAGTTGATATTATGGGTGTGACTTCGATAGAAAAAGCAGAGCTAGTTGCTTACTAATTAAAGGATGTAGCCCAAGTTTTGTTTACTAAATGGAAGAAGAATAGGTCGGTAGGAGCGGGTCCAATTGATTAGGAGGTGTTTAATAAAGCATTCATTGATATGTTTTTTCCCTATGAGTTGAGAAAGGATAAGGTAGAAGCATTCATAAACCATAGGCAAGGTAGCATGAGTGTTCAAGAGTATGCTTTGAAATTTACCCTTTTGTCTAAGTATGCTCCATCTATGGTGGCGGAATCGAGGGATGAGATGAGTAAATTTGTGACGGGTGTGTCCGACCTAGTTGAGGAAGAATGTCCTACGGCAATGCTCCATCATGACATGAATATCTCTAGGCTTATCGTGATTGCTCAACAAATTGAGGAGTCTAAACTTATGAGAAAGAATATAGAGATAAAGAGAGTTAGGCCCGATTAACAAGGTCAACTAGGGTTCAAAAAGAGATCTTCAAACTAAGATTCTTCAAACATTCCTAGGTTTAACCAAGAGAAAGGTAGTGGGTCGCCATTTCTTAAGCCTACTTGCACCAATTGTGGACAGAAGCACCATGGGAAGGGCCTTGCCGGTACAAATGGGTGTTATGGTTGTGGAAAGAGTGATCATCAAGTGAAATATTGCCCTACACTTACGACAAAAGGAAGAGAGATCAAGCAAGCTTCTCTTAGTAGTTTGGATCCCAATGCTCCAAAGCTCTATGCACTCCGAGATAGAGAGGACAAAGGAGCCCTTCCGGATGAAGGCACCAGTAAGTTGGTAATTCCATATAGATGTAAATGTTTTATTAAGGTCCCTTTTCTATTTGTGAGATTTTCATGTTATCCTTAGTATGGGTTTACTCCTAAGGGGGAGATGGTATGCTTAGAAAGAAAGATTGTTGAGAGTTCCGATGTCCTTATCACTTTCTTCTATTCCTATTCAAGCTTGATACCAAGAGTTCCTTGTGGCTTTTTTCATGTTTTGGATTCATGTGTGATTTATGTGTTTCCATGATCTGCTTATGTTATGCATGTCCTTGATTGAATTCATGATTAATGAGAAAATGAATTTTCATGATTTATGTGTTCCTCATATTAATGTGCATTTAGTATGAGTTGCATATATGCTTCATGAAATGAATTGTTGAACATGCTTAAATGTTCTTTTGAGAGTAATTGCATAATTTGCTTAATGATTTTATGATGAGAATTCTTTGAGTTGGAGAAGGTTGTTCCTCCAATGAAGTTGTGAAATGTTGAAGTTTTCATGCATAATGGGTTTCTAGATGTAGCTCCTACATTCTTGTGTTGCATTGAGTATGTAGAGATGGAGTTGATGTTTCCTCCTTTGAATGGTGCATTATTTTTATGTTGCATGCATGATGGGATGCTAGTTTTGAGTCTTTAATTTCATAAGCTGTCTAGATCATCATTCAAGGATGAATGTTCCCATGTGGGAGATAATGTAATACCTCAAAACTTAGTAGGTTAAACTAGAGCTTAAACGTGAGGGTTAACATCAAGGGTTAAGGGCCAAGGTTTTTGGGTGAGGACCATGGCTAGGGGGCCAAGACTACATAAAACATACCTAGCCACTGCCCACCATGACCACAAGGGTCTTCATGATCAATGGTGGCCACCACGAGTCGTGGTACCACCCGTGGTAGGTTAGGCAGTTGCTTCATGAAATTGCCCAAGCAAAGGCTCCTCTTCTCGAGCCTTTTCACGACTCATAGTGAAGACGACAGACCATGGTAAGGCTCGTGGGGTTGTCTTAGCATTATGGGGGCTTGTCAATTTGGGGGAGGTCACTGGTCAAGGGACCACGGGCACCACCACGAGCTATGGTGCCCTTGATGGGTCGTGCAGGTTGGCGTAGTCCCTGGGAAGGGGCTGCCTAGTTAAAGGTGTTTTGGTAAAGTCCAAATTAATTAGTTAATAATGGGGTCAATTTATATTTTTTTATTTCACATATATAAATGATTTTAAGTCATAAACCACCCCATTTACTTCATTATTCCCAGAAACCCCAAAATAGTTCATCTTCACTCTCTAGAGTTCCCAAAGAAGAAGAAAAAGAAGTGGAAGCTAGGGCTTGAGGAATCAAGGTTTTTCTTCTCAAATTAAGGGGAAAACTCCATTAAGGTATGGTGGCTTTTCATCTATGGGTAGATTTCACCCATAAAGTCCCTTCAAAACTAGATTTCAAAGCTTTAAATTTCCCCAAAAAGCTAGGGTCTCACTCTAAATCGTGGGTTCCTTCCTAAAACATTTTTTAATGGTTGATTTATCATGTATTATGATTTAAATTATGATTAATTGATGATTTATGATGAAATATCCCCAAGAACCCATGAATTCCCCATATTGCTAAATTGTGACTTCATGATGTGGGGTGATTGATTATAGAAGCATGTGAATAGATTATGTTTATAATGATTTAGTTTATTCAATCATGTTATTCTCCTTATCTAATGTATTAGTTGTCGATGCTTGGGTTGAATGTGATTCATGGTCCTTGAAGGGAAAATTATGAGGGACTGTACATGTTTATGAGAATTATGTATGTGTTTATAATTCACCTAGAAAGTGAATATCCTATGACTATGGTTTAATTGTGGTATTGTTAAAATATCATTCTCCCCATACCCCTACACATGACTATGCATGAAATGTCTATGACTATGATAATCTTGTTGTGTTGATTGAAAGGCTATTATCAATGATACACTTGTGAATGATGATTACTTGTTGTGAAGGTTTTCTCAATGTATAATGCACCTTGAATTGGTAGGCATAGGGCATCCTCTTCTTGTGTAACTAAATGTACCTTGACGTAATGAACCTTGAATCGGTACGCCAATGACATCCCTTTCATGAATGATTTATGAAGTATCCTAGAGTATGTCTTGAATTGGTAGACTAATGGTAGCCCTTTCATGTAGATTTAATTAGCTATCCTAATAATGTACCTTGAATCAGAAGACATAATGTACCTTGTCGGTAGGCTAATGGCTTCCCTCTCATGTGTAATAATGTTAAAAGAGAATGAACTACTCTATAGGAATTTAATGCTTAGCACCGAGTGGATATTATAAGGTGGAAGATCTCTCCATTTTAGACCAGGTTTCAAGTAACACCTTCCTTATCCCATAACTATGTGCCCACATAGGTTATAGCTAGTGCATCCACCTAAGCTAAATGTACCGTTTCTAACTTAAGCAAGTAGACCAACTTTTTTCGGTATGGGATATGACATCGGATTCCATGATTTTCTCACATGGTCTATGTCGGTTAGGGCATATTTCCATCATATGACTTATGTGCTATGGTTAATCAATAGGTTATATGAAGTATGGTTTGTAGTATGGGATGCCATCTATGCATTGCACGAGTAAAGGCTTTAAGAGTTGCTATTGTGTATTTCTCGAATGTCATAATGTCTAATGAAATGAATGTGCTAATAATGATGCTAATGAGAATATTTACTTAAAGGCTTTATGTAATGATGAATGCTTAACTTGGATTGTTATTATGAGTTGCTTTCCTTATCATGACTTATTGAATATGAATGGTCCGTGTCTATGGTGGCCTCAAAGGGGTTCTTAGTATGAGTGGTATTATGGGATGCCATTCATAAATTGCACAAGTATAACTTAGGGTTTCCTAAGATAATGGTTCTATTATGTTATAATGACATATATGTTGAATATGTTTGTGTCCTATGCTTTTATTCTGAAGTTCATTTTATGTTTCAGACTATGTTGAAGGGTTGTGACCCTATTATTGATTCAAAGTTGTATTAGATAGCCATGTGAGATAAAATTAGACTTCCACTATTTTTTAAATAAAGACTTCGATTGTATGGATAAAAGTTTTTAAATTTCGTATTATGTCTTATGTTATGAATGTTATAAGGCTTGTATGAGACTCTTCGAAGTCTTGTACGTCGTGTTACATTTGGGTGTAGGCTCAGGTCGTGAAACTTATCTGCTAGCACTATCAGATTTGGCAATATCTACTCGCTTCACATTGGGTGTTTTGGCAAATCACCTTCTTGTATCACATCGTCGGCTGACCTTGAGGGATAACATAACACACTTTCAACTTAGGTCAATTCATGCTGAATTACTGATTCATCCTTCATGTTTGGCCATCAACAATGTTCACTTTGCATTTCTGATGCAATCTAGAATGCTTCAAGGTCATTCACTCAAATCCAAGTTTGGGAGCTTCAAAGTATGGAAGAATTGTTCACAAAGATAGAGGTTCTCAAACATGATTTGATGTCAAAGAAGGGATTTGATGCCTTCAATAACAACGTGTGCGCTTCGAAGGAGCTTCCAATAAAGCAATTCAATGTTTGGATGATAGCATGGAGTGTGGGAGGTCTAACGAAGCAAGGAAGAGCAAGTGAAGAAGCTTGCCACATTTGGCGAGCTGGAGGTCAATCAGCGACTCGCCAAACTCATTCGTCAAGGGTTCCAAGATCGCCTATAGTGCTGCCACATTTTGTGATCTGGACGTCAATTGGCGACTCACCAAACTAATTCATAGAGAGTTCCAAGATCACTTAAAGTTTTAGGGAGCTATAGGGAAGCTGCCACATTCGATGAGCCGGAGGTCAATCAGTGACTCGCCGAGTACTTTAGGTGAGCACGACCCAACTCACCCTTTTCCCCATTTTGGGCCACTTTTGTAATAAATACCTAAAACTATAAATAGGTAGCTTGGGGTTCATTTTAGGTAGACAATTTATTAATATGAATGATTGATGAATTGGATCTCCTTGAGAGACTTGAGAGCTTGGTAAAACTTCTATTGAACTTTGTTTAGAAGCGGGGGTTGCTTGGAGATTCAATTTCCTTGAGGTCTTCGTAAGAGATTCAGTGCTTGATTTCAATTAATCAATTGAGGTCTTTAGGTTTAATATATCTTTAGGTTGCTTTTGATTTCCTTTTCTTTTGTCAATCTATTTATCTTGATTAGGTGCTTGTTTACGGAATCTAATTGGAGGTTTACGGATTTAATATATCCTTTAGTTTCCAATTGTTCCTTCTCTTGTATCACTTCTTCTATCTTTCTTTCTTGCCTTTAATTTCCGCATTTCTATATATAATTCAGGGCTAGAATTACATCATTTGGTATCAGAGCTTGGACTAGATTTGTTTCTACGATTCTAGTCTTTGGATTGTTACTAAAAATAAAATGTTAAAAACATTTTTCAAGAAAACCCCAAAAATATTTTGTTTATTTGAGTCTTGTTTGAACTTTCTAAGGCTTGGATTAGTGTTCCCTAGCCTTACTTTAGTCTAGACCT
Organism: Solanum bulbocastanum; assembly: GCA_037074985.1. Lineage (NCBI taxonomy): Eukaryota > Viridiplantae > Streptophyta > Magnoliopsida > Solanales > Solanaceae > Solanum > Solanum bulbocastanum. The sequence continues at coordinate 11,553,206 of CM073602.1, read as the reverse complement.
GAGATTTGGCATTGATGGGGGTAGGATTGAAAAGTTCACCATTCTTGAGTGGAAAGCTTGAAGAACATTAAGTGGGTTTTCAAATATAGGTGAAATTGGAGACTCCTTGGTGTTGATGTTTGATCTCCATATCCTTAGTAGTTCCTATCTGAAATTTAGGTGAAAGAGTAGAAATACATGGGGTTTGAAAATTGGGTGGTCGTCATGTTCATGGTGTTCTTCATGACTTGAACAAAGAAGGAAATGGGTTTTGAAATCTTGAGGTTTTTTCAAGGAATTGAAAGGTCAAAAAGTATTGGGGTTTGTTTCCTACATCAAGGGGAATCTATTTGTCAAATTTCATGAAATCTGAGCTAAAATTATTGAGGGTTTTATTTTGGGTCTTCACCTTGTTCATAGTGTTCTTGGGGATCTTCAAATATTCAAGAAGGAGAACCATTAAAAGATGGTGTTTGATCCAGAAGGAAGAGGAAAGGAAAGAATACTTTTGTTGTTTCAAAAGGAAATTTACCTAAAGGGGGAAGTACTAGGTCAAAGAAGTACAAGGGGACCACAAGAAGTGTAAAATTGGAGGCTACATGTGTGTTGGAGTGTCCATTGGACGAGATAAGACGCGTTTACAAAATTGATTCGACGACTCTCCAATTTGGAGCTGAGCTCGCTGAATCAAAATTGAGTCTCTGGAATATTCGGCGAGCTGAGGGTAATTCAGAGATTCGCCAAACTGATTTGGTGAGCTACAAGGAATAAGTTAGCGATGTGAATTTCATTTTTTGGCGAAAAAAGTTTATGTTTGGACCTAAGCTTCATTCTTTGACCAATCTCATGTTCTAACTTCCTAGTCTCAGTTTTATTGATTCCTACTCACTTCTTTGACTCTAAAAACTGATTTCCAAATACTAAATGTCCTTACTTAGTTGTTGATTAGTCTTGTGGCCGTTTTTCTTTATTGTGCTTTCTTTCTTTTTTTAAGTTTTTTTTAACTTCTTGATACAAGTCCATTTATTTTAATCGAGTCATCCCTCTTTTTTGAAATAAGAGGGATGTCTCCCATGTTATTAGCACAATGCTACAGCTTCTCAAAATGAAAGGTCTATATGGAGGATTGGCTCATGAAGACCCCCATGAGCATAGTAGGAACTTCGTAGACGTTTGTCACCCATTCTCATTCAAGAACTTATCACAAGAATCAGTCTATCTCAAGTTGTTTCCATTCACCTAAATGGGTGAGGCCACCAAATGGTTAGCTGAATTACCGAGGGATTCCATCACCTTTTGGGATGAATTGACTGTGGCATTCTATGTGAGATTTTTTCCCTCGTCAAAGATGATGATACTTAGGGATAGCATCCAAGGTTTCAAATGCTTGGAAGGTGAACCTATCCATGAGACGTAGCTAAGGTTTAAGAAGTTGTTGCTTTAATATCTGACTCACGGACTGCCAAATCATATATTGCAATAGTACTTCTATAGGAGCCTTGACTCGGTGAACAAAGGAGTTGTTGATCAACTTGTTCCTAGAGGTATAATGCAATAGCCCTATGAAGTAACATCTCAACACCTTGATGGAATGACCAAGATAAACAGAGTGTGGTACACTAGTGAAGATCAAGTCACTCCTCTCACCTTTAGAATGACGAAAGACTAGATTGAGAAGGATCAAGAGAGAGACCAAACAAGGTCAAAATGATGACCCAGCTGGACATCTTGGCAAAAAATATGATGGTTAGTTGTATGAAGAGTGTAAATTATGTGGGTTTTGGTGGAGCAAACCCTGAGGAAGCGTTGTACAATAAGAATGTGAACTTCCTAGATAATCAAGGAGTAGGATATCGTCAAAACTATCAAAGGCCAAGTGGAAACTTGGGTTGAAATAGAGACGAGAGATGGAGAGACTGTGACAGAGATTGGCCTGATCATAACGCCACTTAAAAGGAAAGAGAAGGTGACAATGACAAATATGTCCAACCTTATGAGTGTCAAAAGCCCAAGGAATCGGAAAATGTCCGTACGGAAGACATGCTCTCACGCATTCTCAACAAAGTTGAAGGGTCAGACAATTTTTTGAAAGAAATAAAAGAAAACGTCCCTACACTTAATTAGAAAGTCACCTCTCATTCAGTGTCAATCAAGTAGTTGGAGACCCAAATGTGTCAAATTTCTTCTTATTTGAATCCAAGCCCCAAAATGGGGCCTACCAAGTGATTCCTTGGCAAACCCAAAGAATGATCCATCAATTAGTATTTTCGTCGTGCCAAAACTTTAACTAAGCCTCTTCTTGGGAGGAAAACCAAGTTTTTGATGTTTTATTTTTTCATTTTGAATAACAGGGGTTGATTATACAGGTTGAAAAATGAAAAGTGTTGGAAAATAGGTTGTTTGGCGAGCTAAAGTCCAGTCATTGACATGTTGAACAGGTTGGCGAGCCTTGACTTGAACAGTCGTTGGAACCGCCATGCTTGAAGGGGAACATTGTAAAACTTAGTGGGCTACATGCTCAATCGATGACTCACCGAACAAGTTAGCGAGCTCAACTTTGTCCACCATTTGAACCCGCAAATTTGTAGATTCCCATAAAACTCGATGAGGTAAAAATACCACTCGGCTCATCGCCGAGTGGTTTGGCGGGCATGACTTATACCATCAAACGGTGCACAAACTAAAAGTTTTTAAAGGCCAAACGGTTTAATATTTCAAAATCCTTCATCTTCTCCAATTTTAACTCCCGTACTCTCACACCCTACTTTAGATCTTTCATATTTTCTAGATTTTACTCGTGTATTTTGTGAAATCTTTGCTCTGGATTGTGGAACTTTGCTGCCTAGCTTTACAACTCTTGTTTTAGGCTTTAAAGGTTGATTTTTCCGAACCCCAAAATCTATATTGGTTAAAGTTAAATGCAAATCAGTAATTTGTTGTTGATTGTTGTTGGGTAACATGATTTAATCATTGTTTAGTCGTTAGATTGCCCGTAATGAGTTAAATTATTGCCTAATTGTTCGTTTTGACAATTCTCGTGTTTTGCTTGATTAAATAAAGTCTAAATTATTGGGTTGCAGTGAATATGTATTGGGTCTAGTGGGGTGAAGTCAAAGTAACCCAAATTGTGCTACATGACGTATTTTTCCCAATAATAGAGCATTTGACGTCATTTTTTAGGGCAAAAGACATCAAGTGTCCAATTTTAGCCAAATTGGGGGAAGTCTGAGTACCCCGAAGGCATGGGTAGTATCGGTCTTGTTTGGATTTGACAATGCATGTGTTTAATTTATGTTTTTGGGGCTGAAAGTTGATTTTAAAAAATGGGGTTGAAAACTGGCACGAAGTGCTATTTGGTGAGCCAAGTCGGGCTCGCCGAGTGTTCGGTGGTTCGACAAGTCCCCCACAGATCACCCTTAATTTCAATAAATTGTTGAGTTATGTTCTTTAACTTTTGGTGAGATGCTTGAGATCATCGAGTTCACACGACGACTCACCGAAAGTTCTTTTTGATTGCCCTTCTACGCCCCTAACCCCTAAAATACAATGTAATTTTTGGCGAGCTATTTCTAGCTCACTGATTGGTGTCCACAATTCACCGAATGACCCTAACCATCGCCAACCTATCTTGAATTTTGAAAATTTTTATGCTGGTACTTTCGATGAGCCCGATCTAGCTCGCTAAAGCAACTAGGTAACTCGCCGAACAATTCGGTGAGTCTTTCTGCAATTCATTTTCTGCATTTTTAGGGAACTTTTTTCTAACCTTTTTCTTCTGCATTTTTGTGGAACTTTTTCTAACCTTTTTCTATGTAGTTTGGAGGAATGGCTAGAACAGATTTGAAATATAGTGGCATGCCGCCCTGAAAGTGGGCACACGGAGTTATGATAAATGAGGAAGCAACTGCTTCTAATTCCAACGCAAAGAAACTACCTCCAAAGAAAGGAAAGGGAAAGAGCAAGGAGCCCATAGCTGAGACACTGGAGTCCAACTTCGGCAGTGAGGGATAGTCCTATGATTCTCAGGCTTCATTCTCTGAGCATGAGGACTATCAATGTCTGCAAGCCAGGAGAGTAGAGCTTTGCTCCAAGGTGGCGCATGATCCGCCTAGGATCCCGACAGCTCAGACTTCTCCTTCTCCAACTCTAGCACAGACAATTGTCCCGGCCCTACTAGTACAGGGTCCTCCTCCCCGGTCACTCAATCTGTTAAAGGTCAAGGGATTGAGGACCATTTTTACACTTCACTCTCAAAGTGTACTCATAGCATCTACACAAATTCTTCAAGAACATGTATACATTCATAGTATAGATCATATCAACTTTAATTTCCAAACCCTAGTGATCAGCATATATGACTGAAATCCTTACTCTTAAAGCTTTACCTCTTACAATCACCATTCACATCTAGATCATAAGGTATTATGGTCACAAGTTTCATTCTTAAGTAATTCTAACCATAATTTACCATAAAGATTCAATCTCAATCATTCCTATTCATGATCCATCATATATTCCTTAACCTAATTCAATTTATGTTTACATGCTTCAATTCTTTATCAATTAATACTCATAACCTCAATTCTAGAAGGTCATTACGAAGTCTTCAATTTCACCTTTCATGGCATAGATACATATGATTCAATTTCATCAATTAGACTAGGGTTAACCATGGAAAACATTCAATATCATCATAATATCATGAATCAATACAAAAACAATCATAAATAAGTATTATCCAATCAATAGGAATAATACTTAACTCTACCCATGACACAAGAAGAAACCCTAGCTAGAATTGGGTTTTACCTTCATAATTAGGGGAAATCTAGGGGGATCTATGGATGGAAGAAGCCATATATGAATAAGTTATCATACCATGATTCAAAGACCTTACAAAAGCTTGCAACAATAGAGGAATTTTCCCTAGCTTTCTTATTTTCTTCTTCTTATTCACTTTTTGGAGAGAGCATTTCTTGGGTTTCCTTTTGGTGAGTTGAGAGAAGGATTTCGAATCACTTAATTAGGGGTCTATTACATTTATATATGGGGTATAATTACTAATAAATAGACCCTACTTAATAACTAACTAATTCTAGATTATTTCCTAAGTCCCCAACTTAACCAACTTAATCACCAAAAATGCCCCACCCACAAGACCCCTACCCATGGACCGTGGGTGGGTCGATGGGCTGTACTGTTCCTTCATTGGTGGAGTACTGGAGCTCAACATTTAAGGGAACTAGGGTCTTTGATCCACAACCCCTTCCCATGGGGCATGGGTCCATCTACTATCCATTGATGCCCTTTGTGGAAGGGCTATTTTTAGACAACTTTTGGGGTTGTTTTGGGGTCTTCCTTAAGGAGCCCTTGGTTGGTCCTTGGGGGTTTGTTGATGAGTCCATAATTTGGACTCATTTAGGGCTTGTTTTTTATAAAATTAGTGTCTTCAATTGCATATTTTTTCACCATAACTTATGTAAATGCTTAAATTTCAGGGACACTATAGTTCAAAAAGGAACAAGGAAACCAAAATAATGAAGAAAAGAAGGCCTGAAGATCGTCCAAACCATTAGGAAATTCGCCAATGGCCTCAGTCTCACCCAACGTCAAATGTACCAAGTGTTGAAGGAGGTAACCACGTTGGCGATAAGAAAAGTTTAGTCAGCGAATCGCTGAATTATCTTGATACCGCCTAAAGTTATAGAAGGTGAAGTAAAACAAAGAATACTCTAGGCGAACTGTAGAACCAAAAGGCATGTTGCCGATACATTCGTTGGAAGACAACCAAATGACCAAAGGTTGTTGAAGAAGATTTGAACACATGCAGATGGGAGAAACAAAAGGAAAAAGGCAATTCTCGGAAATTCTTAGCGACCAAGATATGAACCACCTAAAATCACAGTCATCAACCCAAGAATGAGTAAAAGAAAATTAAAGGCAAAATGATAAATACTCGACGCATCGCCGACAAGTCGGTGACACCCGACTAACGCCGAATGGTCCATGGCACCCACACTTCAGACTTGTTTAAATTGATTTTTGGAGATAAAAGAGAGAATTCAAGTAAAGAGAGAAGGATGCAAATAGAGATAAAAATACCATAAAAGGGTTTTGAGTGTGATTTTCATAGAAATTTTCTAAAAATATTTTGTAATCAATCAAATTTCTAGTTTATTTCCCCGTAAAACCCTAAATTTGCTGCATTTACTGATGGGAAGAAGTATGGGCATTGACTTTCTTTCCATTCTTAATATGAGTGGCTAAAACTCTTCGCTTGGGGTCTTGACCATGAAGCTATTTGTTGAATTTTACTAAGTTGATAGTGTTGAAATACGAACAGGGAGGTTGTTTTGAAGTGGGTCTGGACCGTTAAGGTGATTTGAAGTTATTTTGCATTATTTAGTGCAACCCTTTCTGTGTTGTGAGCTTTTGAGAGAGAGAAGATCAGAACCAAAGTAACGATATCAGTATCCTTAGTAGTGGGTTAGCCGAATTTCAGCTCGAGAGAGTGAAACACCAAACCTATCCTTTGTATCTAGCTCGAGAGAGTGGATTTGATGAGGGAAAAGGGCTCCGCATCTTCTGACTGGTGATGAAGTTCGAGAGAATTCTTCATAAAAAAGGTAATTGTCCGAGAAAAAATTATCTTATACATAGTCTGACCTACCCAAAACAAAATGACCTACCGTTGGTATCAACATTTACCTTCTAAAGTGAAATTTGACAATTGGCTGGTCAATTCCCCAAGTTTTACTCTAGTATTTGTTTACTTCGAAATTATTCATGAATTTGGGCTTGAATTTGATAGATACTCCATAATCCTAAAGGTATAGGGGAAATAACGTTGAAGAGATTGTATCAAATATTAACCTTTGAATTTGAAAGAAAGCCATGGTTGGGTTATTTTACTATTGTACGATCGAGACACTTGAATTAAAAGTTGTTTCTTGATTATGCAAACATCAAAATGGCATGGCTGCCAGGGAGTAGCGTTACTTACAATTCTTTGATTGAAGGTTTGAAAATCTCAAATTTATTGATTGTAGTTGATTTAATTTTGGCTGCTTTGTGCACGTATTGGCTGAACTACCTAGAAGTGAACATGAGTGATGAATAAATGAATGACAGTCAAGCAGATCATCAAGACGGAATTGATGAGATCAATAGTGTCTACATCCCGGATCAGTTGGGTGGAAGAGGTGCAATTTGCATCCCACAAACTGATGGGAATGCAATGTTTGAAGTCATTAGCACAAATCTCCACCTTCTCCAAATGAGGGGACTTTATGGAGGGCTAGATCACGAAGACCCGCATGAACATGTAAGAAGTTTTACAGAAGTTTGCAGTGCTTTCTCATTCAAGGGAGTTTTGCAAGAGTCAATCTGATTGTGGCTATTCTCGTTGTCTTTAAAAGGAGAAGATAATAAGTTGTTAACCGAGTTACCAAACAATTCCATCACATCATGGGAGGAGCTGGTTGTAGCATTTAACACAAGATTTTTTCCTCCATCAAGAATGATGAAACTTAGAGATGAAATTCAAGGTTTCAAAGGAAGGGAAGGGGAACCACTCCATGAAACATGGGTGAGATTCAAGAAACTCCTACTTAAATGCCCAACCCATGGGCTACCAAATGATTTATTACTTCAATATTTTTACCGAAGTCTTGATTCGAATAATAAAGGAGTGGCTGACCAATTGGTACGAGGAGGAATAATGTTCCAATCATTTGAGGTCGCTTCATTTCTTCTAGATGACATGACTAGAATAAATCAAGTGTGGTATACCAAAGAAGATCACGTTTCTCCATTTCGTTTTAGATTAACACAAGAACAACTGGATAAAGAGAAAGAGAGGGATGAAAACATCAAGAAGATGTTGACCCAAATGGAAGTTCTACAGGAGCATATGAAGGGAACATGTGGAGTGTTCAGAGTTGAGGAAGGTTCATTCTCAAGCTATTCAAAGCCTGTGGAGAATCAAGGTTGGAACTTCAAAAGATGTGAGGAGGGTTTTGACCCACGCTATTGGCAGTGGGTGAAAACCATGGTTGGAACCATCATAAGGAAGTCGAGCAAATGAGGTGTCATCAAGATTTGTCCAAAAAATATAAGCACTAGAGAAGAGAGGATGAATATGAAGAGAACCACACTCATTCAAGTGAAAGACCAAAATCAAGTGGAAGTGCAAATAGCCCTCGCGTGAATGATTTGCTTACACGCATTCTTGACAAAGTTGAAGGCTCAGAAGATTTATTGAAAGGGATGAAAGATGACTTCTCATCTTTGAACAATACAATAAACTCACACGCATATGTAATCAAAATCCTTGAAGGACAAATGTGTTTACTTACAATGCAACTGAAAAAAAGGATGGATGCAAATGATGAAGACAGAGGATTGACCGTGTTACTCGGAGCAAAAAAGAAGTAAAAGGTGATCTGATGGGAAATAAGGAAGTGCATAATCAAAAGGAAAAAAATATATGGAGGATGAAGAAATAACCATCCCATAATACAACATAATAGAGCCACAAAGTGATGGGGAGAAACAAAAGTCATGCCCAAAAGTCAAGCAATCTTTACCCAAAATACCTCTTCCATTTCCACAACACCTCAAGAAGAAGAATGAGGATGATAAATTCAAGAAATTCTTATCGGTATTCAAGACCTTATCAATTAATATCCCTCTAGTTGAAGAATTGACGGAAATGCCCGGTTATGCCAAATTCATGAAGGAGTTATTCACAAAAAAATAAGCTTGAATTTTAAGACGATTGAAGTCTCTCATAGTTGTAGTGTGATTATGACTAAGGAGTTGATCGAAAAGAAATATGAACTTGGGGTATTCACCATTTTGTGTACCATAGGCATGCTGAAGTTCGCAAAAGCCTTATGCGATCTATGATCATGTATTAATCTAATGCCTTATACTATTTATAAACAACTCAAGTTGGGTAAACCACAGGCAACAACTATAATACTCTTGATTGCTAACAGATCGATCAAGCATCCGGTAGGGATACTTTATTATATTTTGGTTAAGGTCAACAGGGTCATCTTTTCGGCCAATTTTGTCATATTAGACTATGACATAGAGGCCGAAATTCCTATATTCTTCGGAAGGCCATTTTTGGCAACTGGGAGAGCGTTGGGGGATGTCGAGAGTGGGGAACTAAAATTTTGGGTTAATGATGATGAAGTCACCTTTGATGTGTGCAAATCAATAAAACACCCCAGTGACATTCATATAATCTCAACTGATCATACGATTGATAAGGTTGTGGATAGTGTGAGCCATCTGATGTTTAGGAAAGAATACCTTGAGGTTGTGTGGGCTAACGATGAAGAGTTTGAAGTTCAAAGACAAGATGAAGTGATAGCCACATTTTCAAGTATGAGGGATTCACAAAGACCCCAATGAAGCATCGACTTAAAGAATCGAGAGAATCGTCCCGACAAACCGTCAACCAAAGAACTACTAAGTTTTGAACTTAAGGTATTACCTTTGCACCTTTGGTATGCTTTCTTAGGCTAGAATAACACTTTGTCGGTGATTATTGTGGCCAACTTACCTGATTGGCAAGTAAATTTACTCCTTGAAGTACTGAAAAGGCATATAAAAGCCATCGGCTAGACTATCGCTTATATAGTGGGCATCCCTCTAGGAATTTGCACACATAAAATTCAGCTTGATAGTGAATGTAAATCGAGTGTTAAGTATCAGCAAAGAATGCACCCGCTAATGCAAGAGGTGATTAAAAAGGAAATAATAAAGTGGTTAGACGCGTGAGTGATCTACCCGATTGCAGATAGCAAATGGGTCAGTCCGGTACAATGCGTACCAAAAAAAAGTAGGAGTAACGGTTGTCCCTAATTACAAAGGGGAGATTGTACTTATGTGCCCTGTGACAGGATTGAGAGTTTGCATGGACTACCGGAAACTAAACTCATAGACTAAAAGGGATCATTTCCCTATGCCCTTTATGGATTAAATACTTGACTGACTATCCGAGAGAGGGTGGTATTGCTTTTTGGATGGGTAATATGGCTATAACCAAATATTCATTGTTCTAGAGGATCAAGAGAAAGCAACCTTCACATCCCCATATGGTACTTTTGCCTTCAAACGAATGTCATTCGGATTGTGTAATGCCCTGGCTAGGTTCCAGCATTGCATGCTATCCATCTTTGCTGACATGGTGGAAGTCTCAATGGAAGTATTTATGGATGATTTCTCAATTGTGGGTGACACATTTTCACAATGCTTAAAGCACTTAGGACAAGTTCTCCAAAGATGTGTGGAGACTAATTTAGTCCTAAATTAGGAAAAGTGTCATTTAATGGTTAAGGAAGGAATTGTGCTTGGTCACAAAGTATCACAAAAAGGTATGGAAGTCGAGAGAACAAAAGTTGAAGTAATTGAGAAATTATCACCACCAATTTCAGTAAAGGGGGTACAAAGTTTTTTGGGACATGCCGAATTTTATAAGAGATTCATCAAAGATTTCTGAAAGATTGCACTTCCTCTATGCAAACTTTTGGAAATAGAGGTGAAATTTTACTCTGATGATGCTTGTATGGTAGTTTTTAACTGCATGAAAAAAAAATTGATTTACACTCCAATCATCATTAGTCCTAATTGGTTAGAGCCATTTGAAGTAATGTGTGATGCAAGCGGCATGGCATTGGGCATAATTTTGGGACAGAAATGAAACAAGCTATTTTGGTCCCATTTACTATGCAAGCAAAACTTTAAACAGTGCTCAACGTAAATACACATTTATCGAGCAAGAGCTACTTGCAGTGGTTTATGCATTTGAGAAGTTTCGCGCATACTTGCTGGGAACAAAAGTAATTATTCACACTGATCATGCTGCATTACGTTATCTAATGGCAAAGAAAGACGCCATACCGAGACTGATAAGGTGGGTGCTTTTATTGCAAGAGTTCAATTTTGAAGTCAAAGATAGAAGGGGTAGTGAAAATCAAGTGGCAGATCACTTGTCACGACTGGAAGGCAGGGAGACTGACGAGCTGGAGGTCGACAGTAAGGACGTCTTTCCTGATGAACAGGTATTCGCAGTAACTCTCACATAACCCCCTTGGTATGCTAATTTTATAAATTATTTGGTGTGTGGATTAATGTCAGATGAACTGAACTTCTACCAATAAAAAAATTCTTGTTCGATGTTAAGAAATACCTATAGGACGAGCCATATTTATTTAGAGAGTGTGCTGACCACATCATCGGAAGATGTGTTCCAAAAGAAGAGGCTAGGGTTATCCTGCATTTATGTCATGCTTTGCCAGTAAGAGGGCATCATGGTGGTTTTCAGAGAGCAACTAAGGTGCTACAAAGTGGGTACAACTATCCTCTCTATACAAAGATGTATATGAGTTTGTTAAGAGGTGCCCTCCATGTCAAAAGCAAGGTGGTGTATCAAAACGGCAGGAGTTGCCTCTAATACCCATTTTGGAAGTGAAACTATTTGATGTATGGGGGATCGATTTCATCGGCCCATTTGTGTGTTCATTTGGGAACAAATACATCTTAGTGGCCATGGATTATGTGTCCAAATGGGTAGAAGTTGTCGCCCTTCCAAACAACGAGGGAAAAAGTGTCATCCAATTCTTGAAGCGCTACATTTTTGCAAGGTTTGGGACTCTGAGAGCCATTATTAGCAATGGGGGATCTCACTTTTGTAATAAATAGTTCTCAGCTGCACTGACTAAGTATGGGGTTAAGCACAAAGTAGCAACACTGTACCATCCCCAAACAAGTGGCCAGGTTGAAGTGTCAAACAGGGAGATCAAAAGAATTTTGGCTAAAACAGTGAATGCAAATAGAATGGATTAGTCTCGAAAGTTGGATGATGCACTATGGGTGTATCGCACCACTTCCAAAACTCCAATTGGTATGTCACCATATCAGTTAGTTTTTGGGAAGTCTTTCCATTTACCAGTTGAGCAAGAGCATAAAGCAATGTGGGCATTGAAGGCTCTAAATTTAGACTGGACAAAAACTTCGAAAGAGAGAGTAGAGCAGCTAAACGAGTTGGACGAATTCAGCTTTAAAGCTTACGAAAGTTCAGCTCACTACAAGGAAAAGATGAAGAAATGGCATGATGCTAAACTACTTAAGAGAGAGTTTAAGGTGGGAGATTGGGTGTTACTATACAACTTCCTACTGAGGTTGTTTCTCAGAAAAATCAAATTGAAATGGTCAGGACCATTTAGAATGAAGCGAGTGTTCTCTAATGGAGCCATAGAAATTAAAGGGCAGGAAGGACCTGCATTTAAGGTGAATGGGTAGAGTTTGAAGTTATAATTTGGTGAATGCTAGGAGATTTCTCTGATTGAAGTGGTGTACATGAAATATACTTGAAAGCATTTCCACGTCGTGCCACGACGTTAACTAAGGCGCTTATTGGGAGGCAACCCAAGTTTTATTTCTTTAAATAATGTGTGTTGATATCGCAGGAGTAGGTTCAACGAACAAGACAAAACACTCTTGGAAAATTGCCAAATCACATCGACGAGCACGATGTAGTTCACCTTATGGATTTCGAGAAAAAAATGGGTTGAGATACTGGAGCATTCTGCAAGACACCTTTACCAGTAGGTGAATTGCCAATTTTTTTCAGTGACTCAATTTTCCTCTCTCTTCCTAGTCAATGCATTTGAAGTTTATTATGCAAATCTCAAACTGGTTCAGCGTTCCTCTACATTTTTGCCGAGCTGCCTCACACGAAAATTCAATTTACTGGAACAAAGGGCTATTAGACTACAATAAGGCAATTCGCCAAATCTTTCGGTGACCTTTTCACGGCTTTGCCAACTGGGCATTTAGTGAAGATTTCTCGATACACTACTTTACTTGTTTACACACTAGATTGCTTTCATATCTTGCTGTTATTTATATTAAATTTCAGTAATTGTCTACTATCCACCCCCATTGAGGATAATGTGAACATTTTAAGTTGGGGTGTTGTATGGCGTTCTTCTTGTTTGTTTTAAAGGTTCTTGTTTCAAAACTCTAGACTTGTGTTGAAACAAGTTGTTATCTTGAAAATTTGAGTATCGGTCTTGATCAATAACAAGGACTTGAATAGTGCTCAAAATTGAACAACATGAATATGTGGCTACAATGAGGCCAAATGAAGTTGCATATACAATATGTGAACTATTTTCATCTTGTTGTGACTAGCCAGTGATCAAATCGAGTCTCTTGTGATGATCGTTGCACACTAGAGAAAGTGTGGAATCTTGTTTGACATGTAGTGTCAATGCCTAGTGTGATGAGCTTAGTTGTGAACTGTGCATGATGGATCCTAGAATTTTCCCCGTTGGTTTGGTCAACTAAGTGATGCTATCTCTTAATATGATCTTAGGCAACTTCGAAGAGTGTGAGCCAATTTGACATATACCTCTTTTGTGGCCTACCTTGTAAGTGTGTGAACTACTTTTGAACACCCCTCGAGCCTTACCTTTCTTTGGAAGAAACTTGATGAAAACAATGACCTTTCTTTATCCATCACCCATAATCCTCATGAAGTTGTGGTTTGTTTAAATAGCCAACTTAGGTCAAAAGTCTAAGTTGGGCGATGTGGTGAAAAGAGAAGGTAAATCAAGAAATACAAGAAAGTCCCTTCTACCCATGATTTTGTAAAAAATTAGACCCCTCAATAAAAACATGAAGAAGTTGTGAAATAAAGTTTATGAAAATACAAAGAAAATGGGGTTTCCAACTATCCATGGGAAGTGAATAATGAGCACAAACGAGAATAATGAAGGAAGGAAAGGAAGTGTTGTTCACACCGCATTTCATGAGGACTATAGGCATTGAACCTAAATGACCATACCTTTGCACGCAGCCCCATTACAAGCCCTAAAAAGACCTTGTTGATCTTGAGTGAGCTGAAGCAAGTGTTGATTCGAAAATACAGGCAAACCTATGGGTAAAATAGTGCATTGTATTCATCTTTATGAGTGTGAGCATTGTGGTTGCTTTCGAAACTTTAAATTGTGAACCATTATGTGTGAAGATGGAATCATTCTTTGTGTGAGGGAATTTGAACACTTTAGTTGAGCTTGAACTTGCATTTGAAGCTAGTATTTGAACTTGAGATTCTTTGATATTGGTGAGCCACAACTTGAAACTTTGAGTACACATTTGATCTTTGCATGAGTAAATTTAGTTTGGATTGTGCGTATTCATGATTGAGTCTTGTGTAGCACTGTTAGAACAGACTTTTTGAACTGCTGAACTTGAGTGTGCTCAAGGACAAGAAATGCATAAGTTGGGGGTGTTGGTGAGTCCATAATTTGGACTCATTTAGGGCTTGTTTTTAATAAAATTAGTGTCTTCAATTGCATATTTTGTCACCATAACTGATGTAAATGTTTAAATTTCAGGTGTTTGAACGTTAGAGATAATGCCTGGACACTATAGAGACAAAAAGGAACAAGGCAACCAAAAAAATGAAGAAAAAAAGGCTAGAGGGTCGCCCAAACCATTGGGTGATTCTCCAATAGCCTCAGGCTGGCCTAACGTCAAATGCGAGGTAACCACATTGACGATGGGAAAAGTTTAGACAGTTAATCATCGAATTATCTTCATACCGCCTAAAGTTACAGAAGGTGGAGCCAAATGAAGAATACTTAGGAAAATAGTAGAGCCAATTGGTGTGTCGCCAATAAATTCGGTAGAAGACAACCAGATCGCCATAGGTTGCTGAAGAAGATTTAAACACATGGAGATGGTCGAAACAAAAGGAAAAGGCAATTCGTAAAAATGCTCGGTGACCCAGATCTAAACCACCTAAGGTTATAGTCGTCAACCTAAGAATGAGTAAAAAAAATTTTAGGTGAAATGATGAGCATTCAATGCATCGCCAACAAGTCAGCGACACGCGACTAACCTCACCAAATTGTCCATGGAAGCCACACTTCAGACTTGTTTAAATTTATTTTTGGAGATGAAAGAGAGCATTAAGAATAAGAGAGAAGGACACAATTAGAGAGAAGAACATTATAAAAGGGTTTTGACTGTGATTTTCATAGAGATTTTCTAAAAAGATTTTTTAATTAATCAAATTTCTAGTTTATTTCCACATAAAACCCTAAGTTTGATGCATTTATTGATGGGAAAAGTATGGGTGTTGACTTTCTTTCTATTCTTAATATGAGTGGCTAAAACCTTTTGCTTGGGGTTTTGACCATCAAGCTAATTGTTGAATTTTGCTAAGTGGGTAGTGTTGAAATATGAACCACGAGGTTGATTTGAAGTGGGTCTGGATCGTTATGGTGATTTGAAGTTATTTTGCATTATTTAGTGAAACACTTTCCGCGTTGTGAGCTTGCTCAAGATTGAAGTTCAGAACCAAAGTAGCGATCTCAGTATCCTTAGTAGTCGATTAGCCGAATTTCAGCTCGAGTGAGTGAAACACTGAACCTATCCTTTGTATCTAGCTCGAGAGAGTGGTTTGATGAGGGCAAAGGGTTGGGAATCTTCTAATTGGTGATGAAGTTCGAGAGAATTCGTCATAGAAAAGGTAATTGTTCAAGAGAAAATTATCTTATACATAGTCTGACCTACCCAAAATAAAATGACCTACTGTTGGTATCAACATTTACCTTCTAAAGTGAAATTTGACAATTGGCTAGTCAATTTCCCAAGTTTTACTCTTGTATTTGTTAACTTCAAAATTATTCGTGAATTTGGGCTTGAAGTTGATACATACTCCATAATCCTAAAGGTATAAGGGAAATATCGCTAAAGAGACTATATCAAATCTTAACCTTTGAATTTGGAAGAATGCCTACTCCCTTGGACTTGACCCCAAACCTTGGTTGGGCTTTTTTACAATTGTATGATCGTAGACACTTGAATTGGAAGTTGTGTATTGGTTACAGAAATATCAGTCGTACCTTGATGCCCTAACCCTAAAACCCTTATTCTAAAGTTGGGAAGTTATTTTTACAAGCTTAACCCTCATATCAAACTGTAGAACCCTAACACAAGTCTCTAGAACTCTATAGTTTAGCTTACTAGTTTCAGAGGTGTTACAGTTGACTCCTCAATTCATTAGGCATGCACCATGAGACGTGAGATATTCATATCACCTATGAGAATTTCTGAATGAAATTTTTCCTCTACCAAGTTGGACACTCCCATCACAAACTTATTCATTTTAGCCCTTAAGTCCTCCACTATAGTTGGAGCATACTTGGACAGTTGGGTGAACTTAAGAGCATACTCTTTCACACTTATTCCTCCTTGATGAAGGTTAATGAATTTGGCATCTTTTGTTCCCTCATTTCTAGGGGAAAGAACCTATCAAGGAATGTTGATTTGAATATCTCCCATTCTATGGGACCCATTTCTATTGGCCTCTCACCCTTCCATTGCTCATACTAAACTTAAGCCACAACTTTCAATGAATAGGCGGTCAACTCCACCTTCTCTTGTGGAGATACTCCCATAATATCAAGGGCTTTATAAACATCATCAATAAACCTTTGGGGATCTTCATCCACTTTAGAGCCATAAAATTCAGAAGGATTCATTGTAGAAAAGTCCATAACCCTTAAAGTGGCATTCATATGAGTCCCAACATTTCTATTAGCTTGTACCGTCATGGCTTAGGCTTGAGTTGTCACTACTTGAGCTTGAGCCATCATGGCTTAGGCTTGAGTTGTCACTGCTTGAGCTTGAGCCATCATGGCTTAGGCTTGAGTTGTCACTGCTTGAGCTTGAGCCATCATGGCTTTGGTCAACATTATAAAAGCCGACCTAACCTCCACATCCGACCTAGCCAAAGGATTAATTGGAGCTTGATTCACTTAAGGAACTTCTTCATTGACATTGTCACCCTTCATTCTTCTTGTGCTAGCCCTTCGTGTATTCATATCCTAAAGACACAAGGGAAATTGTAGGAGAGGGACATTGTAGAGGTAAACTCTAAGGCAGGACTTAAGAGTAATGAAAGAAGTGTAGTTTCCTCAACATCTTATATCCACTCATTCATAAATATGGCACGCTTCACACTATGAACAAGACTCTACTAGACATTGCTTGTGAGACATCATCCTAGAATCATTCTAAACATTGTGCTCTGATTACCATGTTTGTCACGATCCAAGAGCACACCCTAGATGTGACAAGGCGTACTCAATGCTGAAATGTTTCATACACGCCCCTTAGCATATCATAACATATGATAAAAGAAATTATGCAGAATTTAAAACTTTATCCATACAATTGAAGCCTTTTATTAAACCAAGAAGAAATCTAAACTTGTCTCAATTAGATATCTAATACAATTTTTAAATCGAATAGGGACACAACCCTTAATCATAGTTCGAAAATGAAACTCTAGAATGAAACTAATAAATGAAGATATCCATCTTTGAATCATGAGGACTCACCAACTAGCAAGGAGAATGATCAATTCCAAGATCTAGCCACGACGGGAATCAAATTAAGGTCGAATCCCTACACTTGAGGAAAATGTTGGAAAATATGGGTTAGTTCAAAAATGTACTAAGTATGATAGCCATGCATAAAACCTTTAAACACGTCAAAGAGGACATTTTAGTTTAAAAGCCTGCACTTTACTAAATTTGAGAATCATCATGCACATTAGCATAAAAACATAACTCGTAAGCAGTTTCAACTTACATATCATCATAGCATTCTAGAACCATCTCATAAGTAACTCTAAGGTATACTTGTGCAATGCATATCTAACGACTCGGAAAACTAGTAGGTGAAACTAGAGACTTATGAGTGTGTCGTTGAGTTTGATATGGGGTTTTATGTTGTAAAATGAGTTCCTGAGCATAGGTTGAGGGGTTTAGGCATTAAAAGTCAAGGTACGACTCCCCAAGGATGAGGAGGACCCTAAAGCCTAACCCCAAGGCTGCCCCAAAAACCCAAAAGCTATCAAAAATCATAGAACCTACGGATGGGACCTACGCCCCATAGGTCCATCCATGCCTATGTGGGAGGTCCGTAAGTCAAGGGCCCCAAATTTCAAGTTTCTGAACCCACCCAAAGACCTACAGGATGGGGCGTGAGCCTACCCACGGTCCATGGGTCAAGGGGCGTAGATCACCACTGTGAAACTTCCCATTCACGACTAAGGCTAGGGTAGTTTGGTAAATTCCTTGGTTGGTTCACTAAGTTAGGGGTCAATTTATTTTGAATAATTAGATTTATCTAAGGCTTTTTAAACTATTAAACACCCTTTTACAAATCATTAATCCTAAACTCGAAAATAGAAGCCACCTCCTCTCCAAATAATTCTCTCTCTAAAAACCTCCATTGGAGAAGAAGTCAAGGTTTGGAGTTCAAGAGTTCATCTTTCTCACTCAATTTCATGGAATTTCTTCAATCAAGGTATAGTAGTTTTCATCTTTGGGTAGATTCCACCCAAAGAGTCCCCTCAAAACAAGATTTCAAAGCTTTAAAATTCCCCCAAAAGTTAGGGTTTCAATTTAAGTCATGGGTTCAATTTCAAAATGTTTGATTGTTTTATGGTGAATTATGATTGAATTGAGGAATTAATGTTGATTTATGATTAAATTCCCCCATGAACCCATGATTCCACCAAAATACTAAATTATTAATTGTGATTTGGGATTGTTGATTATGGAAGCATGTGAAGAGATTAAGTTTATATTGATTTAGTTTATTGAATTATGTCATTATTCATGCCTAAATTGTAGTATTCTAGTTGTGTTGGTGAATTTTGATTCATGGCCTTGAAGAGTAAAGTATGAAGGATTGATGTATAATCATGATGTTATGTATATGATTTGTGATTTCAATGAAAGTAATGTGATCATATCTAGAATGCAATTTTGTTATTATTGAAAGGTTATTCTCAATTATACACTTATGAATGATGATGATATATGTGAAAGGTTTCATCAATGTAATGTTACATCTTGAATTGGTAGGCTTGGGGCATCCTCTTCTTGTGTAAATGAAAGTGATCTTAATTAAAGTACCCTAAATTGGTATGTTTAGGCATCCTCTTCTCGTGTAACTAATGTATCTTACCTTAATGAACATTGAATTAGTAGACCTAATGTTGGTAGCCCTTTCATAAATGATTATTGAACCATTCTAGGCTTTGTCTTGAATCGGTAGCCCTTGCATGTGGAGTCTATGAACGATTCTAATGATGCGTCTTGGATTGGTACCTTGGATCAGTAGTCTAATGGCACCCTTCCATAAATGACAATGGTGAACCTTGAATCGGTAGGCCTATGGCACCCTTTCATAAGGATTAAATGAGCTATCCTAATGATGAACCTTGAATCGGTAGGTTTATGGCACCCTTTCATGTGTTAAATGATATACCTTGAATTGGTAGGCTTATGGCACCCTTTCATATGTAATAATGTTAAAGTAATGAACTAATCTATAGGAATGTAAACTTAGCACCAAGTGGATATGGTAAGCTAAAAGCTCTCCCTATGTTTAGGCTGAATTTCAATGAACATCTTTCTTATCCCATAACTATGTTCCCACATAGGTTATTAGCTAGTGGACCCACCTAAGTTAAAATGTCACCGGTCCTACCTTAGGAAAGTAGACCAATCCTTTATGGTGTGGGATAGACACTGGATTCCATGATAAGCTCAAATGGTCTATGTCAGTTAATGCTTATTCCCATCATGTGAGTTATGTGCTATGGTTACTTCAGAGGTTCTATGAAGTGTGGGTGGTAATATGGGATGCCATTAATGCATTGCATGAGTAGGCTTTGAGAGGGCTATGGTGTGTTTCTCTAATGTCCTAATGTATAACGAAATGAATGTGCTCATAATGAAGCTAATGAGAATGTTGACTTAAAGGTTTAATGAAATGATGCATGTTGTACTTGGAATTGTTATTATGAGTTACTGTCCTTGTCATGACTTGTGAAATATGAATGTTCCTTATGCATGAGTATTGACTAAAGATGAGTATGAAGAATGGTAAGTTCATCTATGGTGGCCACAAAGTGGTACTTAGTATAAATGGTAGTATGGGATGCCATTCTTACATTGCACAAGTATAGTACTTAAGATGATGGTTCTAATGTGATATAATGGTTTATATGTTGAATATGATTGTACCTTATGCCTTTTATTCTAAATTTCATGATGTTTCTCAAAATTGGCATGTAGCATGGCTTTCAACCAAAATGTCCTCTTTAACATAGTTTTTGCATGGCTATCATACTTAGTACATTTTTGTGTGCTAACCCATATTTCTTCTACTTTTATACAAAGTGTATGTTTCGGCATTTGAGGTGATTCCTTCTAATTCAAAGCTTTGATTGATTCCTTCCAAAGCTTGTGGTATGTCCTCATCAATCCGAGGACAAATGATTTATTTATGTTTCATTTCTTTCATTGTACTAGATACTTTTTAGACTTTTGTAAGGGTCATGACCCTATTTTGAGACATCGATTGTAGTAGATGGCCATGTGAGACTATGTCTAGGCTTCCACTATTTTAAATAAAGATTTTCGATTGTATGGATTAAATGAGTTTTAAATTTCGTACTTTTTATTATGTCTTATATTATGAATGCTATGAGGCTTGAATGAGGCTCTTTGGAGTCTTGTACGCCATGTCACCTCTAAGGTGTAGGCTCGGGTCGTGACAAACATGGTATCAGAGCAAAAGATATTGGGATGGTTTTTAGGATGATGTCTCACAAGCCACGTCTAGTAGATTCTTGTTCATGAGTGTGAATCGTGCCACATTTATGAATGAGAGGCTATAAGACGTTAGGAAACTACACTTTTTTCAATACTCTTTGAGTCGTGTCATAGAGTTTAGCTCTATAAAAGTCCTTTCCTAACCTTTCTCTTGTGTTTATTGGATATCAATACGAGAAGGGCGAATGCAAAAAGGATGGAAGAGGAGAATGTGAATGAGGGTGTTCCTCCCCAAGGTCTCCAAGGTCCTCAAGTTCCTCATGGCAACCAAGCTCTGATTGAAAATGTGACCCTAGAAGAGTTTAGGACCACTATCTAAATGGTGACTCAAGCCATGGAGGCTTAAGCTCAAGCTGTAACTACTCAAGCCCAAGCTATGACTACCCAAGCTAATAGGGGTGTTGAGACTCATGTGAACTCTAATGTGAGCACTATGGCTTCTAGTTTGAGGGAGTTTTTGAGGATGAGTCCTCCGATATTACTTGGTTCAAAGGTTGGAGAGGATCCCCAAGATTTTGTGAATAAGGTGTATAAGGTAGTTAATGCTATAGGGGTGAATTCTATAGAAAAAGCGGAGCTAGCTGCTTACCAATTGAAGGATGTTACCCAAGTTTGGTTCACTCAATGGAAGATTAATAGGCCTGTAGGAGCAGGTCCTATAGATTGGGATGTGTTTAAGAATACACTCCTTGATAGGTTCTTTCCCCATGAGAAGGGGGAAGCTAAGGTGAAGGAGTTTATCAATCTTAGGCAAGGTAGCATGAATGTTCAAGACTATTCTTTGAAATTTACCCTATTGTCTAAGTATGCTCCATCTTTGGTATCTAAACTGAGGGCTGAGATGAGCAGATATGTGACGGTGTGTCCGACTTAGTTGAGGAAAGTGTCGTACGGCAATACTTCGTGATAACATAAATATATCTAGGGTTTTGGTGTTTGCTCAACAAATTGATGAATCCAAACTTACGAGAGAGAATTAGGAGATGAAGAGATTTAGGTTCAATGAGCAAGGTCAACCAACGTTCAAAAAGAGAGCTTCTAACTAAGATTCTTCAACCACACCTAGGGTTAACCAAGATAAAGGTAGTGGGTCTCCATTTCCTAAACCTACTTGCACCAATTGTTGAAAGAGGCATCTTGGGAAGTGCCTAGTCGGTACAAATGGGTGTTATGGTTGTGGAAAGAATGATCATAAAGTGAAAGATTTCCCTACACTTTCGACAAAAGAAAGAGATGCCAAACGAGCTTCTCCTATTATTTCGGATCCTAATTCTCCAAAGCATGGTCATTTCTATGCACTCCGGTCTACAGAGGACAAAGGAGCTTTTCTGGATGAATGTACCGGTATGTTGACAGTTTCTTAAAGTTGTGAATGTTTTATTAAGGTCCATATGTTATTTTGATGTTAGCCTTAGTATGGGTTTACTCCCAAGGGGGAGATGGTATAGTTAGAAAGTAAGGTTGCTAAGGGTTCTCATATCCTTATCTCCTTCTTTCTATTCCTATCCAAGCCTAAGACAAAGAGTTCTTTTTTGGCTGGTTTCATGTTTTGGATTGAAGAGTGATTATGTGTTTCCATGGTCTCCTTATGTTATGCATGTTCTTGATTAATTTATGTTTAAATGTGAAAATGATTTTTCATGATTTATATTTGTCATATTGATGTACATTTATTATGAGTTGCCTATATGCTTCATGAGATGAAGTGTTGAACATGCCTAAATTTGCTTTTAAGAGTAATTACATGATGTGCTTAATTATGAAGCTGGTAGTGGTGGTGCCTCTGTGGAAGGCTGGGATGACTCTCCCTGCTCTGGGCATTTGTCTGCCTGTGGAATATCAAGTGGGACATGTGGAACAACAGCTAAAGTACCCACAACTGCGGTCTTTGCGCCAAAGAGATGGTTTGTAACATCCTTGATTTTAGAAACCTGGATGAGTCTAAATGCGTCACGCCATCTATCAAACAGCTTGTTTGGGGGAATATTTGCTTGTCTACACAATTTCCCTATCAGACAGGGAAATTGAAACCTGAATTTCTGTTTCTCATCTCAGTAGCTATGTTCCGCCCCACATTGACCTAGTAACTATCCATGATGCAGGCTACCAAAGATGCTAAAGTAGAAGACAAGGTATTGTTGTTTCCTGTAGGTATCAATTAGGCAAGAACAACAACCCACCACACCTTAGTTGGAAATGATAACGAAGCTTTTGGAATCAGTGTCGGCATAGTGGTGACCCCAACTGGATTCTCCCCATCTATGGCAATTTGTTTTGCAATCTAGCGCAACACCATCTCGCGAAAACTTTGAATCTCCATAGTAGTTTCACTGGTGACTTCATGATGTTTACCCTCGAAAAGGCTAACTGATGTCGGTGCAAAGTATTCGGGGCAATGCAACATTATGTTAATAGTGGCCTCTCAGATATCTACTGATTTGCCCTGAACAACAATAGAATTGAGTAGCCCCATGTAATGGTAATGTCTCTCTGTCCAAGCTTTGTAATGTTTGTGTTCGCAGCAAAATTCATCACTGTGGCTACATACGAGGAGTAGAACTCCCTATTCAGGTGGTAAGAGTAATCCCTAGGTACATTCTCCATCCAGTCGAACTGATGAAATTGAAACATTTGATAAATATCCAGGAATGTTTTAATGTGAGCTACCACCGCTCTAGTCTTAGGCATGATTGCCCGCTTCTTGAAGCTGACAGTCTTGGTCACTATCCCATTGTTGAAAATTCTTCGGATCGGTTGACAGTCCACATGGAATGGTAACAAGCAGTCAGATGTGATCTCAGTGCAGGGTTAGGTTCATGGGCGTCCACATACATCACCATAGTATCATCATCGGTGATCTCTTCATCATCCTTTATAATAGTCGCTTCCTCTCGTACTCTAGTTTCAGCTTCTGTATTCATTGCAAGTAAGAAGGTATTTTCCTCTTCCTGAGAACTGCTTTTAGATTCTGCACTACCCCTCGAGTTAGCAGTAGACTGGCTACCTACACTATCATTAGATTTACTACCTGACGCTGTAATGTTACTGAAACTACTTCCTCCCTCTTCAAACTGGGGAGGAGTTTCCTGGAGAATGGATCTCTTCGTCTGTGATATGGTAGCTCGAGGTGAGTGATCTTTAGGTGTGACATTAATTTACATCTTAGAATTACAAGCATCACAGTCGTCATGACCTTCTGATTGAGAAGGACCGGGGGGGAGGTTTAGGTGTGTTCTTTCTTCGAAGAGCCATCGTACCTGAGAAATACAAAACTTCTTAGTATTCAACATAGTCAAATGACGCACTATCGAGTACTTAGACTTCCCCTGTGTAATTTCATCGTTGCGCCTTGCCTTAAGAATGCGTCACCCAATATATCATTGGGAAGGGCCACGGAATCAACAAACCAACAAAAACTAAAAGACAGGAAAATTTAAAAAATGTTAAACTAAGTATGCTCTACTGGAGCTCATACGGATCGTGGTATGTACCACGGACCATGAAATCCCTCGTGGAGTTAAGACAGAATAAGTGTACAAAAGGAGCAACATAACTTTATACCAAGTGATGTTTACGGATGGCTTCACGGCCTGTGAAGTGCACTACGGACCGTGATACTGCCCATAAACTTAATCTGAGTGGTGGCTTGACTTCAAGTGTGGTCCACAATTGGTTTCACTGCCTGTGGTGGATTCCATAGCCTGTAAAACCTATCATGGTCTTATACTTTGGCCAGTGTTACAGTCGTCTCCTTCCCTCATTCACTAAAATCCAATGTTTTCAGCACCAACACCATTTTTACACAATTTGATGACCAACAAATGTTTGCACATCAACCAGTCCACACTAAACTCCACTAACTAACATCAAAGCATCACCAACTAGGATAAATACACTTTCCCACACAATTACAACCTATTGTGATTATGTACACATAAAAGAATAGTCTATTTACCCACAACAATTCAATACAAATCACAACAGTGCACTTCCTAAACATGCTAAAATCGACCAAGTCAAAGTAATTCTAAATCATTTAACATATTGCAAGTTATAGGGAACTTGCTTGGAGCTTAGAGGAAATTGTTGCTTAGCAAGAGGGATCAGTGAATTCGACTTGAGATTCTTGATATTTAAAATTAGGGCTTCAATTCTTCAATAAATTGATGGATTATAGATGATGGGAATTGTTTTAATCCTACTCAGAATTGTTATGGGAGAAAAAATAGGGAGAAAAACTTGACCTTTGGCGCTTGAAAAGCCAATATAAACGTTATTATTTCTAATTGAATTATGCACGGGTCAGGTCGGATTATGGTGGAACTAGGTAGTGGACTACGGACAGTGAACTTGCCCGTGAAGGGCATCACGGTCCGTGAAACAGTCAGTGACTCTGACTTAAGATGAAACACTTGACTGAGGAAGACCACGGACTACGAAGTTGCCCGTGAAAGGCATCACGGTTCGTTAACCTATCCGTAACCGTGACTTAGAAACTTAGCATTCATACCTAAGGTTCACGAGAGGCTAGACGGTCCGTACAAGCTCTAACGGACTGTGAACCCTTCCTAAACCCTTGTTCGTGCAATTTCCAATAGCTTCCTTAAGGTGTTCATCAAGTTGTCGGACCGTGAAAGTGCCCATGAAGGGCACCATGGTCTGTGAGACTATCTGTGAAGATCAGTCTACACCCAGTTATTGCACTTTTCTGCCTATAGTCTCCTGCACACATCAATACACAGTGACTCTATAAAAACAAAGAAAAATAAAGAAAAAGGTAAAATACATAGTATAATTACATGTTGGGTTGCCTCCCAAGCAACGCACATTTTAACGTCGCGGCGCAACGCAGGTTACTTGATTACTAAAACTTCATCAAGTTTACATTCCTCTACAATCTTCACATCCTCAGGAACACCCAAATATGCCTTGATTCGCTGGCCATTAGCTTTGAACCTCTCACCCTTATCATTTTTCAGCTCAATTGAACTATATTAAAACACCTGTGTGACCTGAAAAGGTCCAAACCGTTTAGATCTCAACTTTCCTGGAAATAGACAAAGTCTAGAGTTGAAGAGTAACACCAAGTCACATAGAGTTAAGCTTATTTTCTCAATATGCTTGTCATGATATAGCTTCATCCTCTCCTTATATAGTGTTGACCTCTCATAGGCTCTTATACAAAACTCATCCATCTCATTGATCTGATCTAACCTCAAGTTTGCAGTTTTGCTCCAATTGAGGTTTAGCTTCTTCAACGCCTACAGTGCTCTATACTCAAGCTCAACCGACAAATGACATGTCTTTCCAAACACCAATTGATATGGATACATACCAATTGGTGTCTTGAAAGCTATCCGATATGCCTATAGAGCATCATCTAGCTTCCGTGCCCAATCTATCTTGTTGGCATTTAATGCCTTTGCCAATATTGCCTTGATTTCCTTGTTGGACACCTCTACTTGTCCACTGGTCTATAGGTTATAAGGTGTTTCCACCTTGTGTTGTTTTACCCCATATTTGGTCAAAAACACACTGAACACCTTGTTGCAGAAGTGAGAACCACAATCACTGATAATGGCTCTAGGTGTGCCAAACCTTGAGAAAATATTCTTCTATAGGAAGCTAGCTACACTCTTGCCATCATTCTCAGGTAAAGCAATGTCTTCAACCCATTTGGACACATAGTCCACTGCAACTAATATATACTTCTGTCCATAGGAACTCACAAATGGGCCCATGAAATCAATGCCCCACACATCAAATAACTCTACCTCTAAGATGGGTTGCATGGGTAACTCATGGCGCTGAGAGATGGCTCTTTGCTTCTGGCACACATAACAACTCCTTACTATGTCCACTGCATCTTGATGTATAGTGGGCCAGTAGTACCCATACTGAAGTATCTTGTGATCTATTCGAGCACTTCCATGATGGCCACCTTCTAGAGATGAATGACAGGCCTCTAAAATGTGCAACATCTCAGCTTCAGGAATACACCACCTGATGATGTTACCAATGCAAATCTTGTACAAATATGGTTCATCCCAGAAATACTAACCTACATCATGCATGAACCTTTTTCTTTGTTGAAATGTTAGTCCTTCAGGCATTATAGCACTAACAAGAAAATTAGCATAATAAGCAAACCACGGAATAAGGTCAAGAATTGCAGCTAATACCTACTCATCTAGGAATGTATCATTTATTTCAAGCTCCATCTCTTTCTTCTTTGTAGCCTCCAACCTAGATAGTTGATCATCTACCTAGTTCTCACATACTCTCCTATCCTTCACTTCAAAGTCAAACTCTTGGAGAAGCAGCACCAATCGGATCAGCCTAGGCTTGGCATCTTTCTTTGCCATGAGGTATCTAAGGGCAGCATGGTCTGTATGAACTATCACCTTAGTGCCCAGCAAGTAAGCTCTGAACTTTTCAAACGCGTACACCACCACCAATCGTTCCTGCTCAGTGATTGTGTAGTTTCATTGTGCCCCATGCAGCGACTTACTAGCATAGTAAATCGATTGTAACATCTTGTTGTGCTTCTGCCCCAACACAACTCCTAATGCAGTCCCACTAGCATCGCACATTACCTCAAACGGCTTTGCCCAGTCTGGGCTAATGTTCACTGGACCAGAGATAAACTTCTACTTTAGGCATTCAAAAGCTTTGAGACACGCCTCATCAAAGACAAATTTCACCTCCTTCTCCAAAAACTTGCACATGGGGTGTGCAACCTTAGAGAAGTCCTTGATGAAACACCTATAGAACCCGACATGTCCTAGAAAGCGTCTAATACCCTTCACACAGATTGGCGTAGGTAACTTTTCAATCACCTCAGTCTTGGCCTTGTCGATCTATATCCCCTTTTGTGATACTTTGTGTCCCAAGACTATGCCCTCATTTACCATGAAATGGCACTTCTCCCAATTTCGTACTAGGTTGGCCTTCTCACATCTCTGTAAAGCCCTTCTAAGATTCAACAAACAGTCATCAAAAGTATCACCTACTACAAAGAAGTCGTCCATAAATACCTCTAGAGTGTCCTAAACCATGTATAAGAAGATGGACATAATACACCTTTGGAATGTTGTTGGTTCATTACATAGTCCAAATGGCATGCATTTAATGCAAAGGTGCCATAAGGACTTGTGAAGGTGGTCTTTTCTTGATCTTCAAGAGCAATTGATATCTGGTTGTAGCCAAAATAGCCATCTAAGAAATAGTACCACCCTTTACCTGCCGACCTATCAAGCATCTGGTCCATGAAAGTCATGGGGAACTGATCCCTCAAAGTCCACTTGTTCAGCTTCCTGTAGTCCATACACACTCGCCATCTAGTGACTGGTATATGCGGGACTAACTCATTCTTGGCATTTGCCACCACAATCATACCGCCCTTTTTGGGCACACATTGCACTGGACTGACCCAGTGACTATCAAAAATGGGATAGACTACCCCAGCATCTAACCACTTGATTATCTCTCTCTTAACTACCTCTTGCATAGGTGGGTTTTGCCTCCATTTAAGTTCAATGCTTAGGTTCAAGTCCTCCATAAGTTGAATCTTGTGGGTGCATATACCCGAAAGTATTCCAATTATATCATCAATGGTCCACCCAAGGGCCCTTTTGTACCTTCTCAACACCTTGATATATAGTAATTTGTATAATTTGTGTTTGTATAAAGCGAGAAAGAGAGAAAGGCAAAAGAGAATTGGTAGAGGAAGATTTGTTTTTGTATAATTATAAGTGTATAGGATGAAAATATATGTATTTGTACTTGTATATATAAAGTTTTCTCTCGCTTTATACAAATAGAAACGCAATTTATGCATTTGTGTTTGTATAAAGTGAGAGAGGCGAGGGAGAGTAGCGAGCTAGATTTGGGAGAGTGGCGAGCGAGATTTTTGGGGAGAGAAGCGATGGAAAAGTGTTTTCTATGGATTAGAATTAAAAGAAAATATGGTTATTGCATTTAATTTAAATTAATAGTTTTCTATTTTATACAATTTTCCCTTTATTTAACACCCATTACCACTTGGCCAATATGTTGAGATAAGTTAAAGGGGTTTAAAAGTTTTCTTGAATTATAATGGAGAGACGGTACTAGTCTGAAGTGGAGTTGTAAATATTCACGAAGAAGAAAGAAAATCTAAGTTTCTCACGACCCAAAATGAGTCATGAGTGACACCCACACTATACCTCCTAGGTGGACGAATCAATCAATTCAACCCCAACTTATATTTATCATTTAACTTACAAAATACTAACCATAATGCGAAAGCTTAAATCTTATTAATGTAATAAATACAAATCCACTAACGTCTATTAAATATCATTTCCTCAAAATCTGAAAGTCATCACTTCAAGGACATCTAAAATGTCAAATACTAAGTTTAAGAATATCAAAGACACCAAAATAAATAAATATAGTAGTTTGTGTCCAAAAATGAAGGACATCATGTCATGACCAAGAGAATCCAACACGAGCTAGAAATAAATAGATCACCCTTAAACTTGATATGTCGGAAACTGTCTAGAGATGAGAGAAAGTAACTAGGGTATATGTGTTCCCCATAAGCTCATAATTTGGTAATCCTAGTAATAGCAATTCTTTCCTAGTGTATTATATGAAAAGTGATAAGGTAGGTATGTCTAATTCCTTGGTCCGACAACTAGAGAATTTCACTCCGCACCTTCGTCCGGCTCTGTGTGTATAATTTACTAACCCTTACCGTTATCTCATATTAGACATCGCATCAATGTATGGCTTAGTTTTCACCTCGCACCAATTGACACTAGACTATTAGATAGTATCACACTAAATGTATGTTGATAATTCTTTTCTTATTAACTACCTCCTTGGTCTGGCAAGTAGGAACAAGGCGAGTTCTAATGCGTGCACTCGTTAAAAAGACTTCTAAATGAAAGAATTATCAATGCATGCAATAACACTATTCAAGAATTACTTAGTTACTATTCATACGTTGTTAATCACTCATGGTTCCCACAACCCTAGTTGTGGATTTAGTTACCCATAATAGCAAGAACACAATTCATACTTTTAGATAAATAATCATGAACTTACGTAATGAGAAGAATAAATCCAAAATCTCAACTTGAATTTCAAAGTCAAAATCTTTAAAAATGAACTTAGGAAATCAAGAATTGCTAAAATTGCAAGTTAATCTCCAAACCCAAAAACTAGAACAAAAATAATAAGGTCTAACCACCAAAAATGAGGTTTGCATGCCCTATATATAGAAAAACAAGTCCCAACTAAAAAGGAAACGAAATAAGGAAATAAAGTTTCAGGATGTGGTTTTGATCTACGACACTGACCTACGGACCGTGGACTGACCTACGGTCCGTAGGTCCCTTCCGTGGTTTAGGAGTTAGGCAATTTTCCAACATTAAAATCTACCCCTCTCAGTTGCATTCGATGGACCAGTAGAACGGACCGTGACTCGTTCGTGGTTCCTCCTCCGTAGTTCCATACTTAGACTTTTAAAATTAGGTACTGGAACCCCCTTCTCTGAATCATTAGACGGAGCTGCAGGATGGCCCGTAGGTCGACCTACGGTTCGTGTTTGTAGTTGTGGTTCCACATTTGGTCAAGAATTCCTTGATTTTTCTTCAAGCCTTGTCTGCCCATCTATGTCTATCATCTACGGGGTGTGACTGGACCTATGGTCCGTAGGTCACATCCATAGATTCCCTTTTCTGCACATTCTTCAGCTGTGTCTCTCAACTTCCACGTCCGAACTTATTTTCTACAAACATAATAAAAACACATTAATACCAATACAAAATGGCTCTAGACACACACAACTCTTAAGTGAAATGTATTACAAATACTGTAAACTCACGGTATATCAACACCCTCAACTTAAATTTGTTGTTTGTCCTCAAGTGACGCACTAAGACTCTAAACAACATGTGTATAGAAGCAAGCATTCAAGCACAAGCAATCACATGGCTCTCTATCCTAACTCTATTTTTTAGTGCAAATTTTTTCTCTTAGACTCAACAAGCTAACTCATGCGGATCACAATATGACAAAGATCGACCATTCAACCACAACATACATTGTTTTGCTATCACCAAGGTACCAACTTTTCGACAATGTAACTAGTGCCCTTATTTCAAACAAAATCCCTTTTTTAGATAATGAATATGATTTTGAGTACAAGGATTCATTCAACACTCACGCTCAAAAGTAATTTCAAGTACAGTTAGTGCTCAATATCCTAGGCTTACCCTTATTTTCACTGCTTAGACTCTCCAAAGTAGTTGTTGGGATCACTATAGGACTTTTCTTAGCTTGTAGCATAGGCTCAAGGTCAGGTGTAGTACATTTGGGTACTTTTTAGTGACTTTCTTCCATCCTTGACATTACATTGGCTAGTTACCTCTTCCTTGATCTATTCTTGGCAACTTTTCATCTCAATTTTTTTCCCTTACTTCTTTTCAACCAAGGATGTGACTCTTGCCCTTTTGATTCTTAGTTTTCTTTCACTTTCTTTTTATTTTATTTCTTTCAACACTTCTATTTTGCTTCTTTTGCACAAATCCACATCCTCTTCCATAATTTTTCCTCTTTTCAACACTAAACTCTTTCCATACCCTTTTTCCATTTGGTTTCCTTATTCATAGCCACCCTCAACTTATGCATTTTGCATTAGTTGAGGTGCACAATATCCGATATCGGACCAGGGCCAAGATCAAGGTAATTTTGGGCTTAGACACACTCAACTTCTACTTTTGGCCTAAGTCAAGACGCACATGTACAAGGAGGGACTGGGGCCAAGACAATGTTTTTAAGGGAAGGTAATTTAGGTGAATCAAAAGAATTGGTCAATTTTTGAATCAAATATTTGGATCAAAAGGGAATAATTCTACCATTTGGTTAGATCATTTTAGGCTTAAGTGGACTAATTTGAACAATGGCCTATGATCACTTCTTAACTTCTAGCCTAGATCATCCTAGCAGGACCAACGGGGCAAGTTCTAGATTGGCACAAAACTGTCTGAACAATCAACCATTCTCACACACTCTTGGCACATAGTTTCATTATCAGATTATCAGATTACCCAGTTCAAGTTTTAGCATAAGTCATGAGATCAAGTTTGTTCTTTATCATGTCATACTCAGAGCCAACACATTCAACTCATTCTATCCTACAGATTTTAGCACAAGTCACAAATTTTGAACGGGTATCATTTTTCACAATTAATTATGCCATAATGCTTCATTCTTTCTCATGCTTCTACACATACACTCATAATACATGCCGCTACAACAGAAATTAAAACAGTCACTTGGGGAAAAAAGAACACAGGCAAGAAAACCCCAAGAGAGAATTATGAATTGGGTTATTCAAACTTCACCCTATCACTCACAATCCGCTTACCCTCACCCCCAACAAAATAACGTGCAATTGTCCCCAATGCACAAAAATAAGCAATAAAAGTAGGGTGAAGGTGAAGCAAACATGTGGTGCAAATGAACCAAAGAACTCAACAAGCGAGTGGGTTCGGTTTCCCGAAGCCTACTGGATCAACAATTGGGCCACCCTCAGTAGTGCCCACATCCTCTAACACAACACTCTCATTAGTGCTATCAATCACTCTCACCACACCATCAGTGGTGCTCACATCATCTCTCACAGCAGTCATAGCCTCCGTGGTAGGCATAGAACTCGAGGCTCCAAGGGTACCCTCACAAACCCTTGGTTGGTGAAATTCCTCATCTAGTATGAAGGCTCTCCTAGCCTGCTCATTTTGATGGCGCTCCCACTTCTTTGCTCGAGTATCCTCAGTAGTATCTGACCTGCGACTGGAACAGGGCCTTTTCCTACGAGCACGAGTGGGCTCAGGTTGTGCTATGTCCTCGCTGAATAAAGCATCAAGCACTATATCATCAGCCAATGCAATAGTGCAGACTTTGGCACATATGTGGGTGAGGCAAGGATGGCACAAGATCGGCCCATAAACGATCCAACTCAGTCTAAAAGAGGAGATATCTACGGAGGGGGTGGGTCACTCCAGGATTCTCAACTCAAAGGGGTACAGGCACTTATTAATGGCCTGGACCTTCAGATCTATCATGTGATCTATCCACGTCTCCATCCTAGCCTCAGACTCTGCAATAGACCGCGGCATCCAAGGCTTCACATGATGAGCAGCGTGGCCATCTATGCCTCTAATTTCTGAACACGAGCCAGGGGCACTACCGCAGATCCTGATGAAGGGGTGCCTCTGGATGAGCTAGGGCCCGACTGGCAGCTTGAGATAGGGAGCCTAGGGCATCATCAGTGTGGGTTGGAAGGGATATGTGGACCACGTCATGGGGAAGCTATATTGGCCTCATCCTAAATAAGGCTGAGATCAAGGGTCCCGGTCACCTGTACCAAAGTGTCACAATGCCAGATAGTCACTCCAGAATACCTGCACCACTGGAAGATCATACACAGGAAGGGTAAAGTTGTGGTAGTCCTGAATGGCTTCTCATGGATCTCCACCAATAGCATGCAGGAAAAGTCAATCTCGAACCCAGCTACCAAGGTTGCAACCATCACTGCTCTATCCTAAGTAAGCACATTATTGGCCTTAGTTGGTGATACCCTATTCCGCACCAACAACAAGAAGAACTTGGCCACTAAATTGAGGGTGGCATTCCGAATACCCAAGCGCAGTGTGATGACCCACTCCACACACTCTACATCCATAGCTATGTGCCTGGCCAGCCAAAGTAATACGGCCTCCCTCTGATCTGCATTTTGCTGGAACTCTCCACTCCTTACAATGTCCCATCGATAGTCAAATTTGGTGGTGTTGAGTGCCCACTTGGTGCTCGGATCGTAGAGGAATTGGCTGATGGTGATCTGCGATATGTCCACTGAAAAGCCTCGAACTAGAGTGGAAGTGAGAGGGTCTTGGGCAGTGGGCTTGGACCTCTTCTAGATAGAACCACGGAGTGTGGCAACATAGGAGGCATAGAATTCTCTCACTATCTCCTCGCTATAGGTCCCAGGGCTCCGATCCATTTACTCGCATTTGTGTTTCTGATAGAGCCAGTAGATGTCTAGTATGGTGTGTAGGCTCCCCGTGAGAACTCTGTGCTCCTCAGTGATCAGTCAGGCCTTCTTTCTCTTCTCATTTAACTTCAAGGCATCCCTATAAATCTTTCATTGACCCTCCACGCACCATCTATTGGGCTCCTTAGCAACCGGAATAGGGTCAGTGTTTGGTGGCACCTCATCAGACGAGGCAGCCCTATCATGTGAACTCGATTCTGTGGAGAAGCCAGTAGCAGACCTCGAAGCAGAGGCAGACTCAAAATCGGAAGAATACCCATCTGGTGATTCGTTCAATGTATCCTCCTCATCAAACTAGGAGGTAGTGACTACGTTGGGAACCACATGCTCGGATTGATTCTAAGTAGCCCGGGGTGTTGTGGGTGATGTCCTCTCAGTGGGGGCGACATATTTGGGGTCTTTCTCAGAATCAGTATCCTCACTGATTAGCCGACAGGTTGGTGCCGTTTATTTGGATCTACCCTTGACAACTAGAGCTTTCTTTGGAGCCATGGTACCTGTGGAGGGAGAATTAGTACCAATATAAACCTATCACACACTCAAAAAATTTTTAGAACAAAGAACGGACCACACGGAAAAAATAATAATTCAGACAGTGGCTTCAATGGCCACCTAGAGTGGGTGTCTACGGTCCGTAGGTTGACCTATGATCCATGGATCCCCTCCGTAGGTCAGAGGTCCCAAAAATTTAGGCTCTAATGGGAACCACAGATGTGCAGAACGGTGAGTAGATTGACCTATGGATCATAGTCCACCTCTGTGGTTCCACACTTAGTGGAATTGCTTTGTGCCACAGACCACAGACCTGTTCTATGGTCCGTAGACGGGGTCTCGTAGATCAGGTCTATGCTAGGTATCAGACATGCTTCAATGCAGAACCATTTTTTGACAACTTCAATCATTCGTCCTAAGTTTAATCATGCATTTCAACACAATTTATGATAGTTTGTCATCCCTAGGGTTCCGATTACTCATTTTTCAACATGTATTGCATACAAAGTTAGGAACCCTAAGTCGAAACTTTCATTTAGACCACATTTTCACTAAGTTATATACTTACTAAGACTACACAATCACTATCTATCGTCCCATGGGTGTTTCTAACATACAATTTATGCGGGACACATACAATTTTACACCCAAAGTCAACATCCACTTCCTGACTTTCTATAACAACAATGAACCGAAATTCAAAGTAAGGGAAGTCGATTACCATACAAGCAAAGGAAGTGGTGATGGTGTGATGACTTTAGACTTCCAACAAATCCTTAGTAGCATCTTTCACCGAACCCGGACACCGAAACCTTTAGGAAATGGGGAATAAAAGAATTTGGGGGAAAAGGGAGTGAATTGGGAATATGGGGGAAAGAAGGTGGAGTGATTAATGGGATATTGTGGTAATATGGAGGGATTTTAGGAGAGGAGACATTACTAAAATGGTTTAGGGGAATTTTGGTAATGGGGGGAATGTTTAAACAATGAGGGATTTTATTTATTAAAAAAGGTCATGGTTGGGTCGGGCAGAATTAGGGTTTGGACCCACAAGACCCCGTCTACGGTCTGTGGGTCGACCTAGGGATCGTAATAGGGTCTGTAGGTCACTTACACACTACCATTCACGGTCCGTATTTTGATCTACGGACCGTCGATGGTCTCCGTAGACCTCTGCACTAGACATTTTCTGCAATTTTACTTTTCGTCCCTAGACATGTAGCAACCGTTAGGCCTTTTTTTTTACATTTTCTTGACACATTTTAGATACGGACCCTATGCTATATATAGCCAACACTAAAACAAAAATAAATCACCTATCTAAAGGACCACAGAAAAGCAAATAAACAAAGAAAACCACTAAACCGAAAAGAAAAACCTATAGTTGGCTAGATTGGCACGATGCATGCCTCTTGATTACTCATCAAGATAGTAGGCCTCAACAACTTCTTGCACACTTTCCGAGTTTCCCAGATAGATCTTGATCCTTTGCCCGTTTACCTTGAACCTTATTCCCTCATTGTTCTCAACCTCAACCGGTCCATCTAGGAGCACTTGCGTGACTAAGAATGGCACGGTCCAGTTGGACTTGAGCTTGCCTGGAAATAAACGCAACCTAGAGTTGAATAGAAGCACAAGATAACCCACAATAAATTCTCGCTTTTCAATCTTTTGATCATGATACTTCTTCATCTTCTCCTTGTACAAAGCTAAACTTTCATAAGCTTTTAGGCAAAACTCATCAAGCACATTTAAGTCACTCATTCTTTGATTCGATGTGGCGCTCCAATCCACATTTAGCTTCTTTAGCGCACACAAAGCCTTATGCTCTAGCTCTACCGGCAAATGGCAAGACTTCCCATATACAAGTTGGTAGGGGGACATACCTATAGGAGTCTTGAATGCGGTGCGATAGGACCAAAGGGCATCCTCAAGCTTCCTTGACCAATCCGTTTTATTAGCATTCACAGTCTTTGCCAAATTCCGTTTGATCTCTCTATTGGACACTTCAACTTGCCCACTAGACTGCGAATGGTAAGGACTGGCTACATTATGGCAGACGCCATATTTCTCAAGTAACGCCTTGAAGAACTTATTACAAAAGTGGAAACCTCCATCGCTGATAATCACCGTAGGTGTACCAAATCTGGAGAAGATATTCCTTTCCAAGAATGCGGTGATACTTTTACCTTTATTGTTGGGGAGCGCAATTGCTTCCACCAACTTCGACACATAATCAACCACAACAATAATATACTTAATCCCATGTGAACTCAAAAATGGACCCATAAAATCAATGCCCCATACATCAAACAACTTTATCACCAATATAGGATTCATAGGAAGCTCTTGCCTCTTTGAAATTCCTCCTTCTCTTTGGCAATGGTCACAAGACTTGGAGAAGTCATGAGCTTTTTGTTGGATGGTAGGCCAATAATACCCACACTGCAAAATTTTATGCGCAGTCCGAATACCACTATGATACCCACCAACAAGCGATGCATGGCACACCTCTAGTATACTCAGCATCTCGACCTCGTGTACACAGTGACGAATAATCCCATCAGTACAACTATGATACAAGTAGGGCTCATCCCAAAAGAACTTCTTCACATCATGCATAACATTTTTACTTTAGTGAAAAGACAAATTCGATGGCACCAGATCACTTGCCAAGTAATTAGCAAAGTCTGCGAACCAAGGAAGCAGATCATGAGAAGTAGCCAATACCTGTTCATTTGGAAAAGCATCATTAATTTTAGCCCCATCACCAAGCCTGAGCATAGCTTCTTCCTCCAATCTTGACAAGTGATTGGCAACCTAATTTTCTGTCCCCTTTCTATCTTTCTCCACAAAATCGAACTCTTACAACAACAACACCCATCTAATCAACCTCGATTTTGCATCCTTCTTAGCCATAAAATACCTCAATGCAGAATGGTCAATATGTACTATGACCTTAGTACCAAGCAAGTAGGATCAAAATTTCTCGAAAGCGAAAACCAACGCAAGAAGCTTTTGTTCAGTCATTGTATAGTTCTTTTGAGCCATACTTAGAGCTTTTCTAGCCTATTAAATAGGATGAAGAATTTTATCTCACCTATGTCCCAAAACCACACCAAGCGCCACTCCACTCGCATCACACATTACCTTAAATAGTTGTCCCCAATCTGGTGAAATAATGGCGATGCAGTAACTAACTTCTCCTTTAACTCTCCTAATGTTCTCAAACAAGCATCATCAAAATCAAACTTATACTCCTTTTTGAGCAGTTTGCACAATGGATGTGCAATTTTGGAGAAATCCTTGATGAACCTCCTATAGAAACCTGCAAGCCCAAGAAAACTTCTAACACCTTTAACACAGATAGGTGGTGGAAGCTTTTCTATTACCTTAACTTTCGCTCTATCAACCTCAATACCCTTTTCAGAGATCCGATGACCCAGAACTATCCCTTCTTTCACCATGAAGTGGCACTTCTCCCAATTGAGCACAAGATTGCACTCTTCACACTGTTTAATCACCTCCGCCAAATGATCTAGACAACGATCAAAAGAGTCACCTACCACAGAGAAATCATCCATAAATACCTCAATAGAGTCCTCCACCATATCAGAAAATATCGACATAATACAACGCTAGAAGGTCACTGGAGCATTACACAACCCAAATGGCATCTATTTGAAGGCGAAAGTCCCATAAGGGCAAGTGAAGGTGGTCCTCTCTTGGTCTTCCGGAGCTATAGAAATCTAATTATAGCCTGAATAATCATCAAGGAAACAATACCAACCCTTACCAGCAAGTTGGTCCAACATCTCATCCATGAACAGCATAGAAATGTGGTAGTTTTCTGTCCAAGCATTTAATTTCCAATAGTCCATGCAGACTCTCTATCCAGTCACGGGCCGCATCGAAACAAGCTCATTTATCTCATTAGGTACCACAGTAATCCCACCTTTCTTAGGCACACACTGAACAGCACACGCCCAGCTACTATCTGCAATGGGATAAATAACTCCAGCATCTAACCACTTGATGATTTCCTTCTTAACTACCTCTTGCATAGGCGCAGATTTAGTCTTCTATGGTGCTCAATACTAGGCTTGTGATCCGGCATGATTTGAATTTTATGAGAACAAATACCATGAGGAATCCCAATGATGCCCGCAATAGTCCATCCAATAGCTCGCTTGAACCTGTTCAACACGGAAACCAATGCCTTAACTTGTGCCACATTCAAATCTACTACAATGATGACCGATAAAGTACCACCTTTACCCAAGAATACATACCTCAAATGTTATGGTAGAGCCTTAAGCTCCAATTTCGGAGCCTCTTCAACAGATGTTCTAGTGGGTGGAGAGTCGCGATTCTTCATGTCTAACTCCAATCTCTCTGGTTTTGAATGAAATTCAAACCTATCAAGTGCGACGACCAATTCATCATAGTTTTCAATATCATCACCCTCAAAGTTCATCATTACCATTGTTAGTGCATCAACACCCAACCTCTCTTCAATAGACACCTTAGAACCACTCTCTACAAATGCGTCACCATAGATACCGATTTGAGCTCACTACTCTACTTCATGGACCTACAAATATTGAAAGTTGCCTCTTCATTATTCAATCAGAACTTCATCTACCCTTTCTCCATATCAACCAAGGCGCACCCAGTGGCTAAGAATGGTCTCCCAAAGGATAATGGGAACCTCAAAGTCAACATCACAATCAAGTATCACAAAATCCGTCGAAAAGATAAAAGACTCCACTTTCACTATTACATCTTAGAGCACACCAATGGGCTTCTTCACAGTTCTATTGTCCATAAGCAGTCGCATCGCAATAGGTTTTGGATCCCCTAAACCCAACTTCTTGTAAATAGACAACGACATCAGATTGATACTAGCACCCCAATCGCACAACACCTTTGCAAAATGTAGCAACCCAATGGTACAAGGAATAGTGAAAGCACCAGGATCCTCTTTCTTCTGCATAAGGGACCTTGTAGAAATAGCACTACAATGTTGTAATTTATCATCATCTTCAAAACTCAAGGCCCACTTCTTAGTTACCAAGGCCTTTATAAACTTTGCATACCCAGGTATTTGCTCGAAAGCTTCTAACAACGGTACATTGATGGAAAGCTACTTTAATATACTATAAACCTGCATATTTGCCTTCTTCAGTCTTCTTCACTAACCTCTATGGGAAAGGAGGTGGAGGTCTAGGTATGGGAACAACTTTCTGGGTTATCTCCACTTCCTTCTCTGTTGCATTCTTGGACTCTCCATTTATCTCAATCACATCATCATTTTTACTAGCCTCAACTTCAACCCCAGATGGCATAGGTGGATCAATGGTCTGCTTACCCCTCTCGAGTAGTGACTGCCATACAATGCCCATCATTCTTAGGATTTTAGATGGTATTTCTAAGAAGTGTGTCAGGTTGACGTGGGTTTACTGTAGTAGACAATTGGGTCATCTGCTGCTCAAGATGATTGATTAACACTACATGGGCATCAACTTTTTAACCAATACCAGACAAGTCATTTTGCATCTTTTTCACATTTTCATCAGTCAAATCAAACTTGCTCATCATCTTTTGTATCATATCCTCAATATGATATGAGGTTGCCATAGTTGTTTATTACTTCCAGGTTCCCTATTACCAGATTCCCAATTTTGAGGAGGAACATAAGGCCTAACCCAATCGTTTCTGTTGCCATAGTTGTTTCGATTGTAGTTGTTGTCATGATTGTAGTTCCTATCCTGGACATATTAACCCTCTCAGTTGTAGTTTCCATAGTTCTGACTTTGGATTCCTTTACCTTGGCGCCAATTATCCATATTGGAACCTTGGGTGTTGGCTCGGAAACCCCCCATCTGATCATTCACCACATAAGTATCCTCTTCATAGTAACATTCCTCAACCAGTGGTGGATTTCTAGTCAAATAATTGACAGCATTTACCTTTTCAGTACCTCCAATTACATGTTTCATCACCAACCCCAGTTCAATCCTTATCTAAGCCATCTCCTCACGAATATCATCGGCAAATTGGTTAGTTGTAGCTTGGATTGCAATTGTGTTTCTCCCAATATCTGACTTTCTAGTGCTCCATGCTTTATTGTTTCGTGAAATTTTCTCTATTTACTCAGCAATATGCTCAAAAGTGCACTCACCATATGAACCTCCAGCGATAGTATCAAGCACCGCCTTACTATTTTCATCCTTACCTTGGTAAAAGTATTCCTTTAGCGATTCATCATTAATGCGGTGATTCGGGACACCTCTTATGAAAGCAATGAACTTGTCCCAAGAACTACTCACAGACTCTCTAGGTAGTGCTACGAAGTTGTTGAGTTTATCGTTGTGATTCAGCTTCTTTGACACGGGAAAGTATTTTACAAAGAACGCATCAGTTAATTAGTCCCATGTGTAGATTGAGTTATAAAGAAGCTCAATAAACCACACAGCAGCATCACCAGTCAGTGATAGAGGGAATATTCTCAATCCAATGACATCTATGTCCAAGTTCGGTCGACCCACACAACTTTTGCAAACACTCCTCAACTTAGCTATGTGCGCAAGTGGATCCTTCGATGCCAAACCAGAGAACAAACCTCTCATTGTAAGCATCTGCAGCAGACTGCTAGTCACCACGAATGTATTCCCAAGAGGTAGAAAGGGGTAGAACAAGAGGTCCATCAGATTCAATGGCATTAAAGTTGACCCTATAGTTATTACGCAGTCCTGGTCATGGTGGAGCCTGTACCATCAATGCATCTCCTAGTAGATTCTCACCCTGAACCTGATTATTCTCATCACCAACCC
The DNA here is from genome assembly GCA_037074985.1 of Solanum bulbocastanum. Taxonomy (NCBI): domain Eukaryota; kingdom Viridiplantae; phylum Streptophyta; class Magnoliopsida; order Solanales; family Solanaceae; genus Solanum; species Solanum bulbocastanum. Next base: position 11,512,065 of record CM073602.1, on the reverse strand, counting down.
TCGAAGGCTGCAACTCAACCCCATCACCTAGATCTCCTCCGATAGGATTGACTGGGACTCCTTGGTTATTTATTTTTCGCAAAGTTCTGTTCAATTCTTGATCGTAGGGAGTAAGTGGTTCACCTTAGCTCCGTGTACTTGGCATACACTAGAGTAGGAATCTGAGAGAAACAAAAACAAAAGAAAAAGTAAAATTAGGAAGTATTTGACTAAAGTTCAATAATGTAGTTAAACTTAATCTAAAAGCCTTATTCCCCGACAGTGGCGCCAAAATTTGATACGCTCAAATTACACCTCCCTAAATAAGTATAAGCGATCGTTATCAAGTAAAGAACCCAACTAGGAGGTTGGGGTCGATCCCACAAGGAAAATTGTTTAGACTTAAACTTAACTTACAATTATTTTCTTTTGGTCAACGTATTTTCGAAACAAGTAAGTAAAAGGGGGGATTTGTGTAACAAATGTTTGTTTGTAGTTAACTAATAAGAGAGCAGGATTCAACTTTTTTGTTATCAATGAGAGAGAAAGTAACTAGGGTATATGTGTTCCCCATAAGCTCATAATGTGGTAATCCTAGTAATAGCAATTCTTTCCTAGTGTATTACATGCAAAGTGATAAGTTAGGCATCTCTAATTCCTTGGTCCGGTAACTAGAGAATTTCACCCCGCACCTTGGTCCGGCTACATGTGTATAATTTACAAAACCTTACATTTACCTCATATTAGACATCGCATCATTGGTATGGCTAAATTTTCACCCTCGCACCAACTGACACTAAACTATTAGATAGTATCACACTAAATCTATGACGATAATTCTTTTCTTATTAAATACCTCCTTGGTCCGGCAAGTAGCAACAAGGCGAGTTCTAACGCGTGCACTCATTAAAAAGACTTCTAAATGAAAGAATTATCAATGCATGCAATAACACTATTCAAGAATTACTTAATTACAACTCATACGTTATTAATTGCTCATGGTTCCCACAACCCTAGTTGTGGATATAGTTACCCATAATAGCAAAACACAATTCATATCTTTAGATAAAGAAATCATGAACTTACGTAATGAGAAGAATAAACCCAGAATCTCAACTTGAATTTCAAAGTCAAAATCTTCAAAACGAACTTAGGAAATCAATAATTGCTAAAATTGCAAGTTAATTTCTAAAGCCAAAAGCTAGAACAAAAGTAATAAGGTCTAACCCCTAAAAGCGAGGTTTACATGCCCTATATATATAAAAACAAGTCCCAACTAAAAAGGAAATGAAATAAGGAAATAAAGTTTCAGGACGACGTTTTGATCTACGAAACTGACCTACGGACCGTGGACTGACCTACGGTTCGTAGGTCCCTTCCATGGTTTAGGACTTAGGCAATTTTACAACTTCAAAATCTACCCTTCTCAGTTGCATTCGACGGACTAGCAGAATGGATCGTGACTCGATCCACGATCCATGGATCCTCCTTCATAGTTCCATACTTAGACTTTTGTAGTCAGGGAACCCCCTTCTCTGAATCATTTGACGGAGCTGTAGGATGGCCCATAGGTCGACCTACGGTCCGTGATTTGTAGTCGTGGTTCCACACTTGGTCAAGAATTCCCTTATTTTTCTTCAGGCCTTGCCTTCCCATCTACATCTATCATCTACGGAGCTTGACTGGACCTACGGTCCATAGGTCACATTCGTAGATGTCGTTTTCTGCACATTTTTTTAGCTGTGTCTCTCAACTTCCATGTCCGAACTTATTTCCTGCAAACATGATAAAAACAAATTAAGGCTCTAGACACACACAACTCTTAAGTGAAATGTATTAAAAATACCGTAAACTCACGGTATATCATGTATTGATCTTGTGATTGTCCTCTTGGTAGGGTGGTATCCTTTGGCACACATGGTCATTTTAGTTATGACAGATTTAATTTTTTTTTTGGGATAGTTATGTATAGTAGTGATTCTATATGCAAAACTTTGCTTATGAGAACTTATAGAATAACTACCATGAATATTTACACTTGTATGATAGTCTTAATATTCATGTGGGGAACGTTGGATTTAGTTCTACCATTCCTAAGGGTAGTCTATAATCACAACTATTGAACTAAGTTCTCCGATGGTGTTTTTAGAGGTTCTGTACGCTTGGGTTTATTGCTCGCTAGGTGGTTGATTGATCAATTCATTCTTTGGGTTAGGTGAGTTTGATTCTCTCTTGAATTGTACTAGATGTATAAAGATCAGATTTTTATAACTTAAGCTCGTGGAATGATTATGTTGTAAGGGTGAAATCTTGATAAGCTCTATTTGGGCTTAGGAATTACGAGTGTGTGGTGGTTGGTTCAGATTCACTTTTGGTTGTAGCCAGTATTGATTTCAAATTTTATCGTGGTTATTTAAGAACGATTTGTCTTAGTGGTTGTGTTATGGTTTAGAGGGTTTTGGTTCGTAGTGGATTCATGTGTTAGTCTGTGTTTTGGTAATAACTCCAGATTTGTAAGTATGCCAAAGTTTGATTCGAAAGTTCAGTTCTTAGTAGTTGATCTTGATGGAATGATCTTAAGGAGGAGCTCCCTTGGAGAGATGAACACCGACTAGTAAGTCATAACTCAAGCTTTTGATAACGTCGGTTATTTTTTCTTCTTCTTCCTTATGTTTGGGGACGAACATGGTTTTTATTGGTGGATAATGTAATGAATCGGAAAGTCATTTCTTGAAATTTTCATAAAACTACCGTTTTACCCCTCTCAATAGTTGCCCTAGGTCATTTAGGATTAGTGGGTGAAGTTGGTTTGGAAATTTTGAATATAGGTGCTGTTAGTTTCAAAATCTTATTGTGATTATTAATGTGAATAGATTACATTGATTTGGAATCGCAACGAAAGGGAAAAGCTCAAGTCCCTGAGTGATTGTTCGACTATTTGAGGAATGTGGATTTCTCAACCATTGTTAAGTGTATAGAATTGTGTATTTCCTTGTTGTATGTGCTGGGGAGTAATGGGACTTGGTGATAAATTGACTTGTCGATATTGACTAACTCTAATGTTGAAAAAGGGTAATTAAAAGGCAATGTGATTATTTATTGGTGTATGATATGTTGAGAATGGCTTTAAAGGCTTATTGATTAATTGTTGATGTTATATCACGATTGTGTTGTTGTGAATTGTGCATTGTTATGGAATTGGTCATCTCATCATTATTTGTGTGAACATGTCAGTTGCCTTGGTGCTGAGACATGATTGTGATAAATGTTATGTGAATTGAGGAAGAATAAAAATTAAAGATTATGTACCATTTCGAGGGACATGTCACGCGTCGTGACGGATATTATGATTCGAGGGACGTGTCGCACGCTGCAACAGATTCTATTATCGAGGGATGTGTCACACACGCGACAAATTTTATTATCGAGGGTTGTGTCTCACGCCATGACCGATGCATGGACCGATATATCCCCAATGGGTCTTGGACAGTGAGACAGTGGGCGTGTATCATTAGGTCAGACATGCATCACTATACTTGACATTACATTTCATTGTCTTGCACATCTTTACCATTGGTGAACTTGATCTTGTGAGTGTTTTTCTGTGGAACTTGTGATTGATGAATACTGAGTTTGTTGTTGAGAATATGTAATTATTTGAGTGTTGTTGTTAAGTTGTGTTCTATGTAAATTGTGAACTATCAGGTTGGAGTGGTTTTTATGCAAGTTGTACTTGTGGATGTTCGGTTAGAGTGTAAGGAATACCCGTATTCTATACCCCTTAGCTCGATGTTTAGGAGTTCTATTGTTGAGTACCGTGTGGTCTGGTACTCACCCCTTGCTTCTACTTTTTTGTAGGTTACTAGCCGGATCGTTGTGATACTCTCTATTCTCTTTTTGTCTGAGGCTTCTTGTGGAGGCTTGTGAGGTAGTTTGTCATCTCAACGGACCTTATTTCTCCTTATTGATGATCTTGTTCTATTCTAGAAACAATGTCATTTGAAACTAGTATTTTCTTTCATTTTTGTTATATCACATTAGAAGTTTGTACACGTGACAACTAGGTTTTGGGGTATATTTAAGTCGATTATGAATTTCCACATTATATTAAAGTATTAGACTTTTATTTATTGTTTATTTCTGTACTTTATCGTAATGGTTGACTTTTAGGCTAACTTGTATTGGTGGATAAGACGAGTATCATCATGTCTATTTTTGGGTCGTGACAAAAAACCCTTATTATTTATAGGAAAAACCTGACTCGAACCCCGACTAAAATTCCTACATAATAGACATTCTAAGACAAATATGTATAACACTAGGTGCCTATTTGAATTGACTTAGTTTAAGAACTTTAGTAGTGCTTGATTAAAATGAAAAAAATGTTCAATATGCAAAAATGATAAAAATAAAACAAAAGAAAAAGAAGAAGCTCCTCTATGTAAGTGCACCCAAACGTAATTTGCCGGAAAGTAAATAAATAATTTTGCAATTTCTTAAATAATATTTTTTGCTAATTTGAGCAGGGAGGGAACTTGGAAGTGAGTCCGACTAAAAAAGTAGTAGTTCGTTTGTTCCAAAAATGTGACAAGAATAATAACCCAAAGCAGCGGCTTCCAACATCATTCATTTCCAAACAGTCTCCCAAAACAACACGTCTGTCTGTATAAGATAATGTTAAGATGGGGATAAACAAGAAGCACAGCATGTACTATCCTTCAATTCATTTTGCTAAGCAGTGAAACCAAAAACAGTGAAATATACTTGAGCATAACAGCAACTTCAAAACTTACAGATTTAGATTTCTCTTCTCCTCTATTACAATATACAGTCCAGACAAGTACATTTCTCAGGGTAAAAAGAATGAAAGCATTAAGTAAGAACTACGGGGAGATTGAAAGTCTGAAAATCATGCTCATTTCAGCTTAGCTTTTGAAGAACTTTTCAGAGGTTTTGCAACAGGTCTAGCTGGGGCACCTCTTGTCACCTTTTTCATATCATACTTCACAGACATGAAAGAACATACTAATGCTAGCAACATTGTTGGGTACACATACACTGCCCTCTCAGCATCCACTTTTGTCGGCTTGTTAAGTATCCCTTCCTTGATAAGCCCCCAAACAATAAGTAGCGTCCCAAACATGCTCATTCTTCCAGGTTTTAATATCCCAATAAGAGCTCCAGCCACAGAAAAATAGCTTCCAGCAAGAACCTTTCACAAAGTAAGATAGCCACTTAATAAACCAAACCAAACCAAAGAATACGTGATCTATAATCAAACAAAACATCATTGCAGACGTGAAGAGAATGTTCAAAACACAGACAACATCTCATTATTCTCCCACTGTTACATGGGCAATTTTATTTTTATGGGTAATTCGCCTTAAGATATATCACTAAAACTATTAATTGAGAATGGCATCTTTTAACAGTAAGCATCCACTGTCTAGTCCTCTAGTTGATTATGAAAAATGGAGGATGAAGGTGAAAGTATCTATATATATTTATACTATATTAAAAGCATAAAGACACTTAAAAATGTTGTTTGAACATTTTGTACTTCATTAAAAGATTCTGCTTTTAGACAAAATCATTTTTTCATTATTTTCCTAAAAATAATTGTCATTTAACTATTATTCTATTCTAATATTTAAGATTTTGAAATTCATTAAAATTACTACTATTAAATTTTTACTTATTTGTAATAGGTAAGAACTCCTAATATAGTCTTGAAATTTATATAAGAAGACTATTCAGATTTAGAAAAGGAAATAATTTCAGTTTAAAAAAAAGTAGAAAATTACGGGAAAAAAAATTTGATTAGAGTATAAAAAGGACTCAACTTGCCTTTCCTATTATTTTCAATATAATTATCTATCTAAAATATATAGTATGAAGACCATTCGAAATATTGATTGAACTTTTTGCCTCTTATTAAATGATTTTACAATAGACAAAACTGTTAAAACTATTATTTATACCTTTTATAAATCTTAGTTAAATTAAAATAAACAAAATTAAAAAAAAAAACATATATATTAATTAAAAATATTTTTTAAAAAAAGAGATTCACGATTTTTTTATAAAAAAAATTGGTTTACATGGAAACTCATAATTCCATGTAATTACAACATCGACAAATTGGGCATTACTAATGACGGGTGGTAAAAAAACACTAATGCCGATTAATTTGGTTTTATTTTTCATAAAGTTTACCATGTGAAAATAAAATATGCCCAAGTAACTTGTCATCTTAATTAAATAGAAAAATTATTTATAGGTTATACTATATAAGGGTGATGGAAAGAAAAGTTTTATAATAATTTCAATAATGAAAAAAAGTTTTCATCGAACTTTTAGATAAAAAGTTCGTAGGAGAAAAGCCTATTTTATCAGAAGTGTGTGAGAACTACACCAAATCAAGAGAGAGAAGACTTTAATATCGATTAAAAGAATTACTTCTAAATTTCATTCATTCTACTTGAAAATCAATTCTTCTACATATAATGATGTATGAATATCAATGTCCTTTTTCTTCTTTTCACTCAAAAATATGTGTTATTTTTGTAGTTATTAGACGTTCTTCAACTAGTATTCATTCATATTCATATATTACTACAAGTGGGAACAAAAAAAAGTTAAAAGTTGAAATACCAAAATAACCCTATAAAGTTGAGTTACTACAATAATACCATTAAAATAGAAATATGTTGCTCCACTCTAAAACTAAATTATTCATTATGTCAACGTTCCACGATAAATACTGCTAATAATCAATATAACAAATTAATAATGCAGTTACATCTCTGCTATTTCTTCCCTTTTTCATATTACCCTCATATCATACTATAATACTAAATACTAAAAATGAGAAAGTGTTCAATATTACAAATTCAAATTTTTGTCCACTAGCTGCCTCATTTACTCATAAATAATTACACCTTAAATATCTTAGGTAATGGGCATGTCATTAATCTTCTAGACTCAAATGAATTCTTTAGTGCTCCTAACTCTTAAAAGTTATTGCCTTTTCCTCTCCTTCCTATAATAATGTGTATCCCCCTCACCCTGTTTTCTTAGTTGGTGTTTCTTTCTTCCCTTTTTTAGGTTATAATAATTTCTCATTAACTTATTGATATTAGATTTGTTGCTTTTTGCAGGTTTCCACATAGTACAACACTTGAATGTTATTTGTATTTATCTTTTTCTCTTCTTTATTTAATTTTTTTCTTTTGTTTTAAATATTCAACTTCATGATTCATATATAATTATTTATTTAATTGCTACTCCTAGTATTCATAACTCTTTCATATACATAACTTCGAACTATTTAATTTAAAACATTAAGATATCTTTTGATATTCCTCCATTTTTTTCTATATAATTCATCTTTTTTGTTTTATGAGACCCTTACCCAAGATCATTCTTTCCACTCTGTCCTTAAAGTTGTTAAGCTTTTATCACTATTGTGTTATTTGATTCCTGCTTTAATTTGACTTGATGAATGAGACTCTTGGATTTTTATTGGTTGTGAAAGGAATCAACAGGAACTCAAAAAATTATGTAGATTCTATATATTACTTTTTTCCATCTATATTGTTACGATTAAAGACTTGAGAAGGAAATGTATGTTGGTATTTTTTCTTCTCTATTTATTTTCTGTGTTTTCTTTCTATTAGAGTTATTTAATTTAATTTTCTATAATTTGTTATTGTTACAAGTTTTTTATTTGGATTCAACTTAGTCATTTGTGACTTCAAAGTATGCTAACTACTAATCAAAGTTGAAACTTTACATGTTTTCATAGAATTTTAATCATTCTAATATATCTATAAAAAGTTACTTAGAGACATACATGTGTTGCACATGTCCAGATACTAGTATGAGTAAACCTAAATAAGTCCTTATTGATTGACTCTTCAATATTCTTGTGCAAGTGAAGAAATATTCATATAGAGCATGTGATTGAATCTTTGCGCTGATTACAAGCTAATTTGAAGGTATGTTTTTTTCTTAACTTTATTTCTTATGCTGTTAATGTGATTATTGCATATTTGTACATATAATATGTTCAAGTTAATACATTTTTGTCTGAAAAATGCTTATATGAAAAGAAAATAAAACGATTAATTGCAACAAAGAACAGCATATTTGAGATATAATATATATACACACACACATATATATATATATGATTTAAATAGATATAATTTTATTTTAATGTCAGTTGTTGCTTTTTATATTTTTTCCTTCTATACAATTTTAGTAATTAATGTGAGACGGTGCAAAGCTAGTACACTAAACTATAATAGACAAAACTATCATTTATTATTTTTCTCAAACTATTATTTAATTATTTTTATAATATTGACTATAATCTTGAAAAGAAATAAGAAGTTCTAAAAACTATATGCACAAGAAAAACTTAATATTAGTAGATCTTCTTTTTATCCTTGTATATGTAAAATAGGAAATCCTAAAAGATATGTTAAAAGAAGAAAAGAGAAACTATAAGGCAATGCGCTAAGAAATTAAAGTTTTGTATGTTTGAGTTGTTAACATGTTGATGTGGATTGTAGGGTAAGAGTATTCCAGATTGAAGGAAGTAAAAACTTAGCAAGTTGCCGTGTTGATAGATTTTAGTATTTTTAGTGTTGTTGTTTATGCATTGCAAAATTCCAAACATTATTTTAAACCAAGTTTTGAGGCATGTTTTTCATCTTTTTCGTCTTTCTTTAGTTTTATAGTTAATAGATTTTCTTTTTTCCTTGTATACATAAAAAAAAAAAAATCCTAAAATATGTGATATATTTTCCTTTTTTCTTAATAAATATTAAGAGATTAAATATTGATAAAATATTTATTTCAAAAAATTTTTGATTTATTAATCACTCCACTTCTATAAAGGGATTTGTCACCATCTTAACGATTTTGTCTCAATGTCTACTTCATCAACTGATAATTGACATACAAGGGGTCTAAATAGTTGACTTTTTTTTTAACGTAATAAATACACACATGCAAAGCATGTACTCTAAACTAGTATGCTCTAAAAGTGCACTTCCTAAAATGCTAGGAAAAAGGCTCAAATATGCCATGATTGCCATTGAACTTTGAGAAAAGACGCATCTATGCCATACGTTAAAAGTTTGGCTCATCTATGTCATTTCCATTTGAGAAAATACTCATTCATGCCATTATTTGTAACTAAAAACAATTTCAATTTTGCAAAACCATTTTTTACACGTGGTCAATAATGATTTGACCACGTCATTAATTAGATCATTTTTTTTAAAGGGGAAAAGGCTCAAATATGACATGAAACTTCGAGAAAAAAGCTCATCTATGCCCTTTTAGTTGACAAATAATGGCATAAATGAACCTTTTTCTCAAACAAAAATGACATAGATGAGCTGATAACAACAAAAATAAACATGTCACTCTTCCAGGGAAATGTTAAAGTCAATTTTCCAAAATGGAAATTAGCAGAGCTTGAGCTTGAGTTTTAGAATCACATCTATTAGTACTTTAATACTACTAAAATAATATGATTGCTTCCTTAATATTCACTATTCCTGAGGCATACCACCAACACACTGACGATTATATTATCAAGCAGCAACAAGGATGACCAAACATTTCAAGAAATCACCATTAGCACAAGGATCATGAAGCTTGTAACGTATCTCTTGAAATTCTTCCCTGTATATACTTCCTACTCCATAAAAACTTTGATATTTCCTCATGTTTTGGAGAACTTACAAAAGTTTTGAAGAACACATAAGATCAGAGATTTTAACCTAAGTTTTCATTGCATAGCTACTGTCTCAGGTACCAGCAAGAATCATATCCTTTTCTGCTCTTCGATCCCTCTTAAAATAGTCTAAGGTTCTAGCGAGAATCATATTCTTTTCAGCTCTTCAACCCTCTTAAAGTACATATTCCCTACCCCAATTTTGGTAAGTCCTACAGGGCACTAGTGCCAAAGGTAAGGTAAGTAGCTCTGTTAGTATTTTCATAAAAAGTAATCCCAAAATGGACAAAAACTTAATTTTTTGAAAGTTCCAAACCTTTATTGATATAGAAGTGGGTCCCTGTCACTTTTTGAGTAGGGAAATAGTATTCAATGAGTCTTCAACTTTAACTTTATCAAAAAAAAAAAATAGTATTCAATGAGTGAATATGGACAAACTTCCAATATAATCCAAATATAAAACATAGGATAACTAGTTTGAAATAAAGGGAGTAAGCAAGTAAATGAAACACGGAGCATATGTCAAAAAGTGTACAATCAAAACAAATTAAGCACGGCAGACATGTCTTGCTGGAACGAATAACGCCAAAAAAAATAAAACAAACACTAAAGGTATCACAGACTGACAAATTCATGAAAGTAAGAATGACAAACAATATAAAGAAGTAACCTTTAACAACCAGCTTCAATAATTTTAATAAACTATATCATAACAATCATGGTCAGAACTGTACTTGCCTCTATGTGTGTGTGTGTGGAGACCACAATCTTAAAGTAGTCATAAAATGAGAAATAAAGATTTAAGGCCAAACCTCCAAGCGTTGTAGGTCAGTTACAGCTGAGGCCTCCTTCACATTTGTCAGGTTGTAGATGTTTAGCAGATTATCCCAGCTTGGAACCGTCCTGCTTGTGACTAAGCCATTAGCAACTGCACCAGGATAGAGCATGGCCTTCACTAATGGAAGAGGAAAGATCTCACTGGAAATCAACTGGGAAGAAGTGACTTCCATAGGTGTTGAGCACATACCAGATCTGCATGGCACCCTGAAGGAAGATATTTGGAGAAGGAGTAAGCAATAATGGAGAATTCTTTGTAAGAGATGTTTCTTTTCCAATTATAAAACATAGTGAAAGCTACTAAACACTCCGATTAACTTTCACAAAAGAGAAGTGAGGAAACTTTGTTACACTAATCTAGTTTATAAATTTGTTACCCAGTATAGTCCCACAAGTAGGGTGTGGAGAGGGTAGAGTGTACGAAGACATTACCCCTACCTTGGCAGGTAGAGTCGTAGAGATATTGTTTCCGATAGGATAATGATTCTTAGCAATCAACATAAATTAATCTAGTACAGAAACTTGTCATTCCAAACTTGAGAATAGCATCTCATGGTCCCCGTGATAAAACACATTCGTTTATTAGAGATCAATAATTTTGGTAACAATTCCAACCAGCTGTAACAGTGAGGTCACGCATGCATGAGAAGTGTTGTCTGAAACAAGAGGGGAAAAAGGAGGAAACTTCTTACTACGTGGTTTATTAACAATGAACAACAGGGACTTCTTATATAGCACCTAAGGATGTGACTAAATGGTCACTAAAGTGGGGAACGCATTGTCAATGTGGCACTAACTAAAGTGACATGTCGAGGACAACATGGCTCTATTAAGGCACTAACATGAAATATATCTTGTTGAACGATGACGTAATGCAAACTGAGAAGTTACATGCTGCTGGAAGACGTCTAGAATATAACGAGTTTTTGGATGGTGGTGTGGCATTAATGTGCCATTACTAGAACAGCAATGTGGCATTGCCCAATGTCTTGGCTCGAGAAAGATGCTGACTGAAGAGATTTGTTGCTTGACGCCAACGTGGCGCTAACTGGAAATGGAAACGTATGGCAGGACAGGCACGTGGCATTGACAGGAAACTATTGCTCTATGCAACGTGGTACTTATTGAAGATGACCTGTCACTTGACAATAATGATTACATGTCAATTGAATGATGGCATCTCAACTGACTCGTTCTAACTGACCGGAGGATGACATGTTATCATACTGGAGAATAATGTGTCAGCTAAATCGATGGTGGTGTAAAATAGAGCCCTAATAAAAGCAAAATGGCCGGAATAGGCCCAAAAAAATATTCAAAAGAGATGAAAAGAAAAGTATTATCGAACAATCACAGGAAAAGACAAACATTCACTGCAAAGGAGAAAAAATGCTCTCGAAGTAGTCACCGAAAAAAGATCATACTAGCAAAATTTATGACAAGAAAGAAGAATTTTGACCGGGTAGACAACGTAAGTCCTCTCACCACTAGGCAGAAGCTACTGAAGCAGTCAATATCACGACTAGACTCTGCCCAAATAAAATAATGAATCCAATCCGCCACTAGTCTAAGGATCATAGCTTCTTTTCCTTTTGACTATTCTTTTACATAAAGTTACTCATCGAACTAGTAAAAATATGCTTGTTGAATTTTGAAACTTACATGAGGTGGCCTCAATTTCATCCAAGACCTATTACAGAAGCCAAACTCTATCCTTGGAACATAATGCCTGGCTGAGCATGACCACTCTTTATGATCCAAATAAACCTCCATTCAAGAACAAGAATGAGCTTAAACCTTACTTGGGTTACTAATTCATATCATAACTTCAATATCTCAGGTTTAATCACACCACTCACTCACAAGATGAAATTCAGATGATCAAATTAATAAATTAATTAAGACGGTCAAAACTTGCCTTACTATTTCTATCCCAAATGACTCAAATAAACAGCATCATGCTGAGAGCTTAGTTAGTGCATGCAGATTTTAAGCTTGACATCTCTGCTTCAGACAGTGGTGTTACAAAATCACTCTCCGCTTTATCATAAAAGAAAAAGGAGAAAAGGTTTCATACTATTCCATACATGAGGTAAGTGATGCTCTTTCATATATTAAGCATTTCAGTCAATCCAAATGTCCTAAAATATTAGATCGTTTTCCCTGAAATGCAATGGCAAAACAACAAAAAATCTATATCTGAGAAATAAATCGCTTAGGTAAGTGGAGGAAACATATTTTGTGCCATTCAAGCAAGTGGAACTGCAGCAACAAATCAAGAAAGTTCTCAGTTTGAGTACAACACACAGTGAACTGATCAAGAAAGCACTATTTGGTCTGGTAGAGGTCATTAACATTGATACCAGAATGGAACCACCCTAACCTGAAAACAATGTAAGCTCTTCAAGCTCTATAGCTTCCCTACAAAAGACTAGAAAAGTAATACTCTTAGGGTGTGTTCAGTTATTTACTCATGTTCAGTTGGTTAAAAAATTTGGAAAATATTTTATTAGAAAAAGAAGCTCCTTAAAAATAAGGAACCCACCCCCAACTCACAATCACCCACCCACCCACCAAAACCCCATCCTCATAGCTTTGTCTTTGATATATACCAAATGCTTTTAGGATAAGTTTTTGACTTGCATACTGAACAGAAGACAATTTTTCTTTTTCTTTTTTGAAATTGGTAACTTTGTACCGAACACAAGACAATAAATAAGAAATCACTTGTTTTCGGAGAAAATGTTTCCTTGGAAAATACTTTCCTCCATACCGAACACACCCTAAGACTTTGGCTAGCTAAGATGAGAGGGGGCAAAATTTCATCACTCTTTTTTTTTCCTTTTTATCTTTTTGGGGCAGGGAGGATGGGGAAGAGGCAGGTAAGATTACAGGCAAAGATTCGAGCGAATAAGCCCATGAATCGTAGAACTGCAAAATCCTCAAGCTCTCTATCCTTTTTCTTAAGTAAGAATTAGAAGTCCAAGGCACAAAATATCTCCTAATGAATAAGTGTAAAAGCAATGTGAACTAGATGTACAATAAAAACATGAAAAGGCCATAAGCAAATAACCAAACTCCGTCCCTTTCATAAATAAGGTTAGAAAAATGTCTTTCTAGGAAAGCAAAAGTTTGTCGTTGTCAACTTTATGAGCAATAAAGAGAAAACAGGGGAAATGTTTGCAGATAACCACAAGAGACTAAAATAAGATACCTTCAATCATATGTGTTGAAGGCCTAACTTGTTATCAATCATTTTTCTTGAAGGCAGCACTTGTTATCAATCATTTTAAGCAAAATAGAGTTTCCAATAGGGAGCCCCAAACCATTTTCCGAAAAGAAATTTCCTCACACGGCAACCTTCCTGGAAATCACCCTCCTTCCTCTTAAGGAAAACCCACAACAACTAATCTTCTATATCCACACCCAAAACGACACCTAACTAAGATGAGTAGCAGAGATGATATCAATTTGCTTGAATGTGACTAAATACTCTCAGTCACCACTTACCATGTTCAAAAAATAATCGACGCGAGTACTCATTCACCGTGCTCAAAATTAACTGATCGATCACTAACACTGAGACAAGTTAACAGACTCAAAAAACATAAATAATGTGATTACAAACGTCAACACTACCCCAATTACTTTTCCAAACGAGAACCATTGTAAGTTCAAAATTAACAATCAAAATCCACACCATCAAGAAGCATATAATGGAACCATAGCACTTGGTCTAAGAGGGAAAACGTAGTATTATCTGAAAACTGGAGATTAGAGACGGCTTAGCTCAACCAAAGTTGCAAAAGTTGAAGCATATTAACTTGTAAAGCAAGAGTTGAGATGAAAAGAAAGACGTAAATTGAGATAATAGGTGTTAGAAGGAGAGTAAGAAAAACAAATAAAATGCAGCAGGAGTAGAAATATACATGCATTAGAAAGTGGAAATTTGGGATGGCAGATACAAAGGAAGTGGGATTTAAACAAGTAGCTAATATCTAAACGGAACTTGCAAAAGTTATGGAACACATTCAAGAGAATTTACACACTGAATTCAAGATCTAGGCGACTTTAATGCAAGATTGTTGGAAATACAAAATTATACTAACTTGTACTAAAACAAAGCTAGATTTAATTGAATGAACCAGATCTACACAATCGAACTTAGTAGAATCACAATCTGGATCAAGAATTTTCAACCATCTCAAGTTTGCAGTTATACCTGAACAAAGGGACCTGAAGGAAGATGAGGACAAAGAAAATTCTAGAAGCATATTTCGAGAGGTTGCTCCATCTTCCTTTTGACGTTGAAACATTCGCCATTTCCTAATTTCCGAGCCAGAGAGAGCCCTTTTTGGGACTTCAACCAATATATATATATACCATTTGCGTAAGTATTCAATAATCATATTAGATGTAAGGAAAAGAGCATGATATACTCCTTCATTTTGTTATTTAGAATTGATATGTTAATTGTTATTAAAATAGTTCATATATATTTTTACTATTATACAAACGACTCACATATACTCTTATAATTAAAAAATGAGCTCACATATACCCTTTATTTAACGGAAGTGAAAAAATTAATTTTAAATTTATATTTTTGACTTTTGATTTCTTTAAAAAAATATTTAGGGGTATATATGATTTTTCTAGAAAATTTCAATGTATATTTTAATTTTTTTCGGACATAAATTATTTTTTGACTTTTTGATTATCATTATTTGAGTTTCTTATTCTTATTTTATTTTTTCTTTCATTCCTTAGGGTAAACAAAAAAATTTAAAACTATTTTTTTGTGTGGCTATTATAATTTAAAACTATTTTTCAGATATATTGTAATTTAACTTTTGTATTTGAATAAAAAAATTGGGTCATCTATGATAAATTTTACAAGAATATTAGAAAAATTTAAATAAATTTGACCATTAAAATAATAAATCTAAATTAGTCATTGAAACAAAAAAAGTTTTAAAAAAATAATATATGTTTGAGGAATATTAAATATACCCATATGGGATTATATTTTTTAAAAAATAATTAAAAAAATTAAACTAAAATTTTTCACTTCCATTAGAGAAAAATGGTATATGTGAGTCATTTATATAACATTAGGAACATATATGAGCCACTTTTATAACGAGGGGTCTATCAGCTCTAAATGACAAAGTTGAGGGGTATATCAGACCCTTTTCCCTTAGATTTATATCTCATAATCTGAATATTTATATAATTTATTTATACTATATGATAATAGATAAAATTTGAGGTCAATCAATTTTTGAATGATTTTTAATATTTTAACTTGTGATTTACACTTCTTTTGTTCTAAAATAAATGTGTTTGAATATTTTAATTTTCTTTAAAACAAATAATGTTTTAGATTATTTTTTTTGGTTAAAAGTGGGACATCCATTTATTAATTAAAATTGTACCCAAAACCAGGTCCAAAATAGACCTAGTCAACACACCCTTACTGGCTATCTAAATCTGGAAAAGGGACATCCATTTATTATTTTATGTAGTGTGGTAGCGTTCTATGGCTGTTCAGAAGGGAAAGGCTCCGTCATTGTGATTTGGAGCACGTGCGGTCAGCCTAAAGGTAGGCTATGACTTTCCTTCTCTTAGATTGAGCTTGAATGTGTAATTACATGTTAATTAGAGTGAATTAGGGGCGGGTACGTAGTTGCTCTTATTTCCTTTCTTAGATATGTTGTTTTGGGTTTGATAGAGTTTATTTGAGTGTAATATCATGCTAGTAGGAGATTATGTGTTTACTTCTATCTTGTGAATTGAATTGTATGTTGTTATTTTGTCGCATTTGAGCATGTGTGGTCTTAGTCTAGGATTAGGCTATTGATGCCTTAGGCTTGCTATTCTTGTGGCCTTTAGGCCTAATTTCTTCTACGACGTTACTTTGGACAGATTAACTCCTTGATACTGGAGTAACAAACATGAAATTGATAGAATGAGCCTTAGTTTAGGCATTGATTCAACTATTTAAAGCTTATAGTTACTCTCCCTATTTTTATGACCCCATTGCGATTATTGAGGATTTTGAGCTTTGTTGGGTGACTTAGGATTGGAGTAACGGTTGCTGCGAGCCTTCTATTGATTTCTTCATTTGGATGTCGTTCCTCGATTATATTGATGTTGGATGCTATGTCACTACAAGAAAATCTACATACAGCGACATTAATTTGGTGACATTTGAAACAAATGTCGGAAAACAAAGAATTTTATGATATTTAGGAACAAAATGTCATAAAACAATGACATTTGATGTCAAATGTCGTAAAAATAATGACATTTGGTATTAAATATCGTAAACATAATGACATTTGGTCCAAAATGTCACTATGATAATGGCATTTATTTCAAAATGTCATTGTTTTTAGCGACATTTAACGAAAATGTCATTTAAATGATGACATTTGCTACAAATGCTGAATATAATATGACATTTACTACAAAATGTCATTGGTTTTTGTGACATTTAGAAAAAATATCACTTAAATAGTAACATTTAATATAAATGTCGAATATATTATGACATTTACTGACAAATGTCATTGATTAAATGACATTTAGAAAAAATGTCACTAAAATAGTGACATTTGTTGTAAAATGTCATTGATTTTAGCTACTTTTAGCAAAATTTTTGCTAAAATAGCGACATTTCATACAAATGTAGAATATATTATGACATTTATTGCAAAATGTCGTTGCCTCGATTGACATATAGTGAAAATGTCGCTAAAACAGTGACATTTTTATACAAATATCTAATATATTATGTCATATGTTGAAAAATGTCATTGATTTTTATGACATGATGAAAAGTACTGGTAAACGACTACAACATTTTATGTCTACAACCACCCTAGAAAAGTGTGGCATAAACTATGAAAAACTATGGCCTTTTAATAAAAGGCCACACTTTTTGACTTTAAGCCACACTTTTCCAGGGGTGGCCGAAAGAAACGTAACCTTAGAGTTTAGGCGACACTTTTCAAGTGTTTCCTTATCAGCTACGCTTAAAAGAGAATCCTAAAAGGCCACGCTTTGCAGTACCTCATATAGCAACATTTTTATCTCATACAGCTACACTTCCAAGCATGGCCTTTGCTTCCTTATTTCCCACGATTTTAAAATGTTGACACTTTGAAGTGTAGTCCTTGCCCATGTGCATACCACAATTTACAGTCCTTTGGCTACACTTTTTAAGTGCGGTAATATTATTTTGTCTATAAAATATTTATATGCCACAAATTCTAATTAAAAAACACCAATATTGTTTTGCAATAAATAGTCTCAAACATTAAATTAGCTAATAAGTAATTTAAATATGTAGATTTGCAATAGTATATCTTGTGTACATACACATACTTATAAAGCAATATTTTAAATATGTGTACACAATAGTTCAAAAAGTACTCTTACAATAGTTCAATATATTGTAGCAATGAATATATTTCACAAAAGTAAATATAATGTATTCAAATTTTTACAATAGTTCAAAAATTCTTCATTATCCTCTTCCACTTCAATGAGATCAAATTGACTTATGACGATCCTTCAAATTTGATCACCTCCATTTCTTTACACATTTAAAAAGAAATTAACAATCAAAACAAATCATGTACAACAAATCAAATTGCAGCAGTTACAGAAGTTCTGTTGGAGTGAAGGGTCTTGTATAATAAAAGTATAAAGAAACAAATCATGTCTCTTTTTGCTTTTTTTCCCTCCATCTTCGTTAAGGAAAAAGTGTTGAGTGCACACATTTTAGATTCAATTTACCAACACAGTTACTTAACATCGTAAAAGATATTTATACAATCAAGTCACTCTGATCACAAATAAATCACTATAATTAAAGTATTTGGTTACCTAGTACTGGCAAGTGGAAGTTGAGAGAGTGGTAATATGAAAGGGATGCAATATTGTAGTCTTCTCTAAAACAAGTGGGAAGGGTATCTTCTTGGGTATAGTGTATATGAATTGCTGCCAAGTCTAAGATTAAATGTAATTGTTATGTTATTTTCTCCTAGATGAGCTGAAATTAGTGATGATTGACCTCCAAATGATTAAATACTCATAACTAGAAATCTTTATCATACTACATAGGAAAATGCAAAGCTATTTCACATTTTATTTCAGCAGACACTTGTACTAGGACTAATCTCACAGCTTGATCCTGAGATAATTCAGTGCAAGTACTCTGAGTCCTAAGAGTTTCCCACTTTACAGCTAAGGAGTGCTAAATTCTACATCCCCAATAAATCGATGTAGTAGTAGATACCATTGCAGTTCATAAGACATTTGTAAATTGCAATATAGGATGATGGAAAAAGAGGAAACTCAACTCCAACAACACCATAAAAGCTAAAACGCCTAATCGTACACACTCTAAATAGAAGCCTCAAAACCCGAACCAAACATCACACTAAACCAAAAGGACCCATCTGTAGCTGATGAAAGTGACAGAATTTTGATCTGACATTAGAATCTTCAGATGTTGACATAATTCAACTTTTTCATGCATTAAGCCTCCAAAATTGAAAAACTTGCACCAAATACTGTGTGTCCTGATCATACTCATCCTCAAAATGCATCATTCATAATCTATATTTCTGGTGTTGCTATGTTTATTTTGACCTACTTGAACATGTACCTCTTGCTCCTTATTCTCTGTTGTCCCTACTGCTTGTTGTTGCCTTCTTTTGATGGCATCTCTCTTCTTCTTGGTTAGTTTGCCCTGAGATTTATTGTTGATAGTTTGCCCTTGGTTTGTGCCCCCACTATCTTGTATGTTTTGTTCTTATTCTCTCTAATGAAAATTCTTTTTTCTGACTCTTTTTCTGATTCCTTTTCTGAGTATTATGAGAAGTATTAAGATTACCCTGTTGATCATTCTATTTACTATGTCCCTGACCAAAAACCTTTCCCTGATAGATGAGCTAATTGTGTTGGTTCTCTTATGTGGTCTGATGCGAAGTGGTAGCAGAATCTCTAGGGTCTTTCTTAGGGTCAGTGTGTAAATTCTCATGTACATCATGATACAGAAAGCCCCCCCCCCCTTTGGATACCCCTTCCTGCAAGTTAGTAGTGATCTCCTTCAACCCTCTATCCAGCACTCCAACAACTTCCACAAAGTTAAACAATTATCAAAAGGGGTGAGAGGGTAATGGGAGCATTGAGTCAATACCTGTGATCTTAGAGGCCTTTGTATTTCCTTCTTTGTCTATACCTGAAAGTACATTAGGCATAAAGGGAAGATTTAGGGATATAGGGGTTGGTAACACAGAATCAGTTGAAAATGTAGGCATTAGATCAGAACCATTTATTATTGTAGTGATGAAGTGCTTTCCTGACTTTGCCAACTCCCACATCATACAGGCAGTTGCACAACACTAACACAGTAAGGATAAAGGAAGGAAAAACACATCAGGACATTGGAATTCATAGGAAAAGAGATGTAAGAGATCTAATTTATCAAGGAGACACTACAAATATATCCGATATTAAAATTGTAGGCACGACACAAAATGGAAAAGAAACTATGATATTATACAGCCTCAACATATCTAAAATCATTAGAGTAGCACTTGTAGAACACAAGTCATTTCCTCAATTTTATAAATACCAAAAAATCAAAATGACAGAATCAACTGATCACCACACGAATAAAGATTGAATAACTGGTGCAAATAGTTTATAGTACTAAACTACTAATAACAAGAAGTACAAAGTCTAAACCAGGTAGAGAAGTCCACTTCCTTCCTTATATAGGACCGCAGTCAAGTAAAGGAGATTTAAGATTTCACTTTATTCCTGGTCAAGGGATAGAGATGTAGACTTTTTCAAGAATTTCAGTTGTTTGCTTGTACCTATACTGTTTTGGCAGATCTGGTTCAATAAGATCAATATAAGAGTTATGAGTAGTAATAATTTTACCTATATGACTGTGACTTTTCTGGGAATTGCTTGTGCAACTTCAGTTAAGTTTGTTTAATATTCCTGTGCTTAACTCTAGTTAGATAAATATGAGTCTAATTTATGTTAGTAGACCTAACCAACAGTTACTGAGAATGTGCTTACCAAGTTGGCTTTATTCTTAAAGAGTACCAATTTGGTGAAGTACTTTGCCTCGGGCTACTTCAGTTGTTATATTCAAAAAGAAAATAGTAGTTGTTGCTACAACATTTCTGATGCAAAATACCTTCTCTGAATTTCCAAAAATTATGAACCAATTACAAATTGAAGTTGCAAACGCCTAATGGTTGCTCGTGCTTTACATAGAGCTTTACTTAAGGTCGATTACAATTCTTTGATTGACTTTTGTTGTCCTTTGCCTACTATCTTTTTGATTCTTTGACTTAGTTACACCGGTATTTCTCAAAATTATAGATCATGTGTACTTTTGGTTGTCTTTTTCCTGATCAAAATCAATCTCTGAGACAATTTCCATGGTTCTTTGAGATGTAAGAAATGTAGAGCTATTATTGTTTGAGAGCTTGTAGTCCCAAGTACAACCATAAGATAACATCCACTGTTTCCCTTGAACCCATCCATATTATTTTTTTCTTTATCCAGGAAATTAGTCGAAGCAAATAGCATGATTCCTCCGTATTTGTTTATTACCAGATAATTTGGATGTAGTTTTGTTCAAATGTTTCCAGGTTTGTTTTTTGGTGTTTGAATAGACCCAGTTTGAATATTTATTTATTAATAATATGCAACAATGAAAATGTGACACTGAACTCTCTAAATGTTGTTACTGAATTTGTTGTTGTCAAGTTATCACTGGAACGAATTATAGATATGTTTGTGCAGTTTGGAATATGTATTCAGTTCTATGAACTTGTTGCATGCGACTGAAGAGGTGGTTAGTTCTAGAGATTACACATGCATGTAGATTTTGTGCTCCTATTTTTCCTCTTTCTCTATTTGTTCTTTCTGGAAGTGGTCCATTGAGTTAAAGTTCATTGCAGGGGATTGTGATTCACGCTACTGCTTTACCTTGTGACTACTCCTTCACATTTCAATAATATATATGAAGTGATTATCTCTTAATTTCTACTATCCCTTCACCCTTCCTCCTTTATATTCTATAAAAGAACATATATTTGTGGATGATGACTAATTCATGGGTTGGGGGGAGCTGGCCTTTAGGGTCATTTCCTTCTGGAAAAGGAAATAATTTAACTGAATATGTAAATCTGGTAAGGTCTTATATTGTTTACTATGTGTTATATAATCTGTGTGTTGGAGTTTTTAGCTTATTATAAGATGAGTTCTTACAATAAACAACAACATACACAATGTGAATGCATATTAATGCTATCACACTGTTAGTTGCATTATAAGATGTTTGTATCAAGCATATCTGGTCTTTGGTTCTAGCCTGTATTTTGTGGTGCTTAAGGACGGAGAGGAACAAAAGATGTTTTGATGGCACCCCAACTCCCATCTCTACCTTTAAAGTAAGTCGTTTGATTACTCTTTTTGGTTAGGTTAATCTCTCTCCTGTACTTAGTGTTGATTCTTCCTTAGAATTTATTAGGTCCATAGATCTCTATTGTTAGCTGTTTAGATAGCTTTTTTTGCCTCTTTGGGAGCTGATAGTTCTTTCTTTTGTAATCTGTGCATCTGTTTGATGCTTTGTTAATGACATTCTTCTTACTTCATCAAAAAAGGTGTTTGTATCTTTGTCTCGGCACCATATGTTAACTATTTAGATTGCCTTTATTGCCTTTTTAGGAGCTGATATTTCTTTCTTTTGTAATCTGTGCATTTGCTTGATGCTTTGTTAATGACATTCTTCTTACTTCATCAAAAAAGATGTTTGTATCTTTGTCCCAGCACAATATGTTAGTTGTTTAGATAACTTTTTTTTGCCTTTTTGGGAGCTGATATTTCTTTCTTTTGTAATATGTGCACCTGCTTGATGCTTTGTTAATGACATTCTTCTTACTTCATCAAAAAAGATGTTTGTATCTTTGTCCCAGCACCATGTGTTTGTTTTGTTGAAGCAATCATGTATCTTTCTTTTTTTTATTTTCCTTTTGGAAAAATTGGCACACTTATGTATTCAATGGAATGTTAAGTTTTGTATTTCATAAAGTATCAAAATAATTAATTTAATATTTTTTCTCAGGCTAACATGATCAAGAAGACTGGAACTACCGTAGTTGGCACAAATAAAAAGAAGTGGGCTGTTTGAAAAAAACTACAAGATCTTTCATTTCTTTCAAAAGGAGGAAAATTTCTTGTATATAATTACTGATTTTGCATCAATTCCTTAATATTTTTGTCTTTAGAAAAGTTCAATTAGTCATTTTGATATCCCAAATTGTTCTAGTTAATGGGGATTTAATTTCTATTATTATATAGTTATAAATTTTCTTATGTGAATTTCTTGTGCAGAATTTTTAAGGAAATTGAGGTCAAGTATCGACTTCAACATGCTCGACTTTTGGATTGATGATTTCATAAAGTCTTATTGCAAATTTACTGGAGATTTTAATTCCATTTGAATTAGGAGTTAATTAGTTGGTTTTATGTTGAGATTATTACATTTAGTTAGATCTCAATTTTACTTGAGATAGAAAAGATAATTTGTTTTGACATTATTTAGTTTTACAGAAAACTTATTATATTGTTATTTTTTTATTTGATTATAATATTAAAAAATATTTGCTTTATATAATATTTCTTGCTTATCATGAAGAAGATAGTTTTGAATGCACAATTTGTTTGTATGTATTTGTGTCTTGGAAAAACTATATATAGATTTTTCTAGGATGTTTAAAGAAATTTGGTAGCGACATTAGAATATTAATATGACATTTAGCAAAATATAAAATAATGTCACCAATTCTTGTGATATTCAATAATAGCATTTGTTGACATTAATTAAAGTGTCAGAAATTTCAATGTGACATTTTATAAATGTCACAAGTAAGTGTCTTGAAATTTGTTTTACCAACATTTAATCTAAATGTCAGAAAGTTTAAGTGACATTTCATAAATGTCGAAAAAATAAATGTCATATATCTCATATTAACATTTACTTAAATGTCAAAAATAAATGTCATATATATCTCATACCGACATTTACCTAACTGTCAAAAATAAATGTCATATATCTCATACTGACATTTACCTAAATGTCAAAAATAAATGTCATATATATCATACTGGCATTCACCTAAATGTCAAAAATAAATGTCATATCTTTCTTATCGGCATTCACATAAATGTCAAAAAATAAATGTCGTAATAATCTTACCAACATTTACATATATGTTGCAAAGTAAATGACACAAATTCTTTTCTACATTTACCTAAATGTCACAAATTCTTCCCGACAATTACCTGAATGTCAGAAAAAATTCCGACACTAAAATTTACGACATTTGGTCCAAATGTATAATAAATGTCGGTAAAAAAATTTGTGACATTTAAACATCATAATACAACATTTAGAAAATGTCGTTGTATCTCCACTTTTGTAGTGTGTGGTGCTTCAAATTTCTTATTGATGCCCCCGGTTTACTCTTGCTAGCTAGAATGGTTCCACTTGGAGTTTACTAGTTGGTTGGGCAGTGGTTTATTGGTGCCCCTGGGTACTCTTTCTAGCTGGGTTGGTGCCCCTGGAGTTACAGTGTATCTAGGCATCCCTTGGATATTCTCTTGCTAGCTGGAACGTGTCCTTGTGAGTCTACTGTCCGTTTGAGTAGGCCTATTATTGGGTGCTATAGTTTGAGGTTATTACTTGGGACTCAAGGATCGAATTACGCTTCTTGGTCCTTTACTCTTATATTTAGGATTTTTTTGTATATGTCGGCCTTTTCGTGGGTTCGTTCAAGTTTTAACTTAAACTTACATACGAGTGTACCTTCTGGGCTTATAGTGGTCCAGTTAGATTTAGTTTAGTTGTACCTACATTTACTTTTGGTATGCTCGTGTCCTTTCTTTTAAATTCCTCTTTGACCTCAGTTTGTGTCTGGATTCTATCTTTTCATATTGTTTTTACCCTTCTTGCTCAGTCAACTTATGATGCCTACTAATTACCTTTGTTTGGTACTCATGCTACACTCTCCATATGTTTCGTGATGTAGGTCCCACTCTACATTCTAGCGGCGATCATTCCTACCATGTATAATTTTTGGATCGGAGATGAGGGTAAGCACTTGGTGTCCTGGACTTGCTTGTCTCCTTCTATATATTGTATAACTAGTCTCTTATAGTTTGAGACATTTTTGTTTTTTGGTCTACTTTTGGAACTTGTACTCTTTTACTAGCACAACTCTGTACTAGTGACTTCCAAGTTCTGGGAGGTATCTTTTACGTATATTTAGTTTTGGCTTGTTCCGGTTTTATTATGTTTTGTTGTTTAAATTCTTTCTTCTGCTTCTTTCTACCCTTATACTTATTACTTTTACCTCTAGATTACTGGTTGGCTTACATATTGGTGGGTTGTATTAGGTCCTGATGAGTCCGAGATTCAGACTCATCTTGGGTTTGTTTTGATAAGTATAAGTGTTCTCAAATGCCTAATTTATGCTAAAAATTGATGTTAAAACATTGATTTTAGGTATGTGAGCTAAGGAGCAAGGCAAGGACACTACCAGACAAAAATGAGCAAAACGAGTTGAAGAAGTGAATAAAAGCAATCTTGGTCATCACCAAGACCACTCGGCGAACCGCGCGAGTAGCTCTTCTAGTTCGCCTAAGGTTCTAGGTTGCCAGCCCTGGGGAAGAAACCAAGTTGGCGATAGAATTGGCCAATCAGTGACTCGTTGATCCACTCTGTGACATCAAGTTGGATCGCCCAAAATTACAGAACTTGGGACGTCGAAGATCAATGCAAAATGGCGATGGAAAGGAGCAAAAGAAGGATCGCCAAATTACTCGGTGAGGCCTGACTTATCTCGCCTAATGGCTTTTCGGGCCAAATTTTGGGCAACTATAAATTGAGTTGAAGTGTAAATTTATGAGGATGCGATCATTGAGTTGATTTTTCTTTTGAGTTTTAGAGTTCCATTGTAGACTTTGAAGCTTTTTGAGAATCAAACTTGAAGATTTGCAAGTCGGTCTTTGAATTTATCCTTTGGAAAACATTGTAAAGGCTTGGAGACTATTACCCAGTTGATGGCTAATCGAGTCTAAAACTGTTTTTATATTTTTATGATGTTTAGCTAAAAGCCCCAGTTCTTGGGATGTGATCATGTGATTATGGGTTGAATTAGCTTATGGGTATTGTTAATTACTAATTTAAATGATTAATTGAAGTGGATTTTAATTGATAGTTGTGTTTTAATCTTTGAATTGTAGTTGCAAATGCATTTTGAACTTAGAATTCTGGGCTTACTTGAAAAAGAGGCTTCAGAATCAAAATTTTCAATTGATGATTGTAGTTATTAGGGTGATATGGGTTTATCTCGAAAGTGTAAATCTTATTCTCGATTCTATCTACCTAGCTCGAGAGAGTAGATGAATTAAGGTGTGGGTTGTTCTTATTTGTTAAGCTTGTTGATGTTCAAAAGAAATCACTTGAATCGTGATAGTTCTTCAAGAGAAAACTATCTCACCTATAGCCTAGCCTACCAACTGATATTCAACTATTTATTAGTAGTTTCAATTACCCATATAGTAAAATTTGCCAATAATCGATCACATTCCTAGAACTCCTCCATATATTGTTATTACCTTAGTGTTTGATTGTGTTGTGGCTGATAATTGCAAACCAAAACCCCTCATCTAACATTCGTGTCATCCTCTTAGACTTGTTTACATGTCTTCTTTGATAATTTCTATTCCTATAACTGATTAGATCATGTTTGTACTTCAAACCTGAGTTTGAACACGAACCGCTCCCTATGTGTTTGACCCCAACTCTTTGTTGGGTTTTATACTAGTTAATAATCGTTTTTACCTAGAATTGGATTAGGTGTGCTTGAAACGTTAATCAATATGGCGTCGTTGCCAGGGAGTGGTGTTGTTTAAAATTATTTTATTAAAGTTGAATTGTGATATTTTTTGTTGTAGTTGAATCGACTTACTTTAGTTTTTGTTTTGTGTAGTTGGTGTTGAGCAGAGGAAGAGATGAGCATAAACGGGAGTAATAGTAGCCAAGTGGTCCACCAAGACGATATTGGGAATGTTAATGATGTGAATGACCCAATCCAATTAGGTGGTGTTAGTGCAATACGTCTACCTCCAATTGAAGAGAATGTTGCCTTCGATGTTACTAGCACAATGCTACAACTCCTTTAAATGAAAGGTCTATATGCAGGATTGTCTCACGAAGATCCTATAAGCATATTCGGAACTTCGTGGACGTTTGTGGTCCATTCTCATTCAAGAACGTATCACAAGAATCAGTCTGTCTCGGGTTGTTTCCATTCTCTTTGATGGGTGAGGCTAGCAAATGATTAGTTGAGTTGCTAAGAGATTCCATCACCTCTTGGGATGAGCTTACACAGCATTCAATGTGAGATTCCCTCGTCAAGGATCATGACACTTAGAGATAACATCCATGGTTTCAAATGCTTGGAAGGTGACCAATCCATAAGACATGGCTAAGGTTTAAGAAGTTGGTGCTTCATTGCCCGACTCGGTGAACCAATCCATATATTGCAACAGTACTTCTATAGGAGCCTTGACTTAGTGAACAAAGGAGTTGCTAATTAACTTGTTCCCGAAGGTATAATGCAATAGCCCTATAAAGTAGTGTCTCAACTCCTTGATGGAATGACCAAAATAAACAGAGTGTGGTACACTCGTAAGGACCAAGTCTCTCCTCTCACCTTTAGAATGAAAAAAGAGTAGATCAAGAAGGATCAAGAGAGAGACCAAAACATGGCCAAAATGATGACTCAACTAGACATCTTGGAAAAAAATGTGATGGGTAGTGGTATGAAGAGCCTAAATATTATGGGTGTTAGTGGAGTAAATGATGAGTCTGAGATTTGGACTTATTTAGGGTCCTCAAATGCCTAATTTATGCTATAAACTGATGTTAATGCCTTGATTTTCAGGTATATGGATTGAAGAGCAAAGAAAGGACACTAACAGGCAAAAAGGAACAAACCAAGCTGAAGAAATGAAAAAGGGTTTGCCTGAAGATCTCCAAGAGCACTCATCATGTCGCCGAGTAGCTAATCTCACCACCTAAAGTTCCAGTGTGCCAAGCCCTAAATTAAGAAACCAAGTCGGTGAGAAAAAGGAGTAGCCGGTGAATCGCCGAGTTGTTCTGCGAAGCAAAGATAGATCGCCAAAATTTAAAGACCTCGAGGATGCTAAAGGCTAAGGCAAAAATGCGATGGAAGAGGTCAAAGGGCGGCTTGCCGAGCTTGTCACATCCTAAGGGTACCCCCTAGAAGTAACACGGCATACTCGACCCCGAAGGGGTCTCATACAGGCCCTCTGCATAATCATAAACATAAAGACATGAAATGATAAGGAATTAAAATTTCTTTACAATCAAAGTCTTTCATAAAATCGAGAGAAGTCTAGACATAGTCTCCACAAGCCATCTAATACAATCGAAGTCTCAAGGTAGGGTCACAACCCTTACAATAGAAAACTAAAAGTCTAACATAATGAAAAGAAACGAAACATCAACATAATATTTGTCCTCAGATCCATGAGGACTCACCAGAAGCTTTGGGGAAAGGACTATCCAAGCTTGTCTCAATAGAAGAACACTTCAATGCCCGAAACCTACACTTTGGAGAAAATATAGAAGAAATATGGGTTAGCACAAAAATGTACTAAGTATTATAGCCATGCATAAAATCATTGAAAACATGCTAAAAAGGACATTTTAGTTGAAGTCATGCTCTTTGACAAGTTTAAGAATCAATATGCACTTTTAGTGTAAAACACAAGTCAATAACATATTCATCATGTAAGTCATTGTAACATAACAAAACAATCTAATTAGTAACCCTAATGTGTACTTGTGCAATATACAATTGTCATCCCACAATACCAACCATATTAAGTACTCCTTTGAGGCAACCTTAGTCATAAATAATATACTTAGACCTCATCATAGTTAATACATATAGAGAAGGAAATATTCATATTCATTAACTAGAAAGAAGTAAAGTCACTCATAGCAACAATACATAACATACATGCATAATTCAGAAGTCTTCATAGCATAATAAAACCACACTCTAACCCCTTTCCAAAGCTTACTTGTGCAATGTATAAGTGATGTCCCATACCCCCACTCACACTAAGTAGAACTCCTTGAGAAGTCATAAGTATAGTTCATGTCATATTCTTAATCTTGTCATGTAGGGAAAATAACCTTAACCAACATAGACCACGTGAGCTACATGGAATCCAGTGTCATGTAACCCCACATCAAAAGAAAGTGTCCTGCTAGCCTAAGGTAGAACTAAATGTATTAGCTTTTAGGTAGATCCACTAGCTAAAGACCTATGTGGGCACATAGTTAAGGGAAAGGGAAATTGCTTCTAGAAACCCGAACTAACTTAGGTATAAGGTTTCCATCTTATGAGATAATCGTGTTGGGAACCCAGACTATCTAACATATAAGGAACCTATTTGGAAAGCCGGAATAACTTGCATAAAATCTTCCATCTCATAACCATATCCATTCGGTGCTAAGCATAATTCCCTTTAAGTTCATGTTAAGTCTTTACTTAAGCTCATGTTCATGGTAGGATGTCTTAGCAACTAAACCCAACATGGTATCATGGTAGCTCATAGATTCATTAGGTGAGAATTAGCCTTTCAACAATAGATCAAAAATATGTGAGTAAACCCTTTCACATCATGTGCATAGCGTGTTCATGAGAGTGGTCTTTTAATAAACATAAAAATCCTATCATGACATACATATATACTTCATGCACAATCATGTGTAGGGGTATAAGGGAGCATGTCCTTTCAATCAATACCACAAGTTCACCATAGTTGTAGAGTATTCACTTTCTACGTGAATCATAAACTTACGCATAATTCTCATCAACATAGAAAAATTCTCATAAATTGCCCTACAAGGGTCATGGATCATGATTCAATAATATCTTTAGAATTACTTCATTGAACATGTATAGTAACCTGATCCGAATAAGCAATTCATCACATTCACAATTCGAATACAATCTACTAACAAAGACCTATATTCATGCTTCAAGATCCAATTTAGAAAAACCTAGAGATTCATGGATTCTTAGATAATTCCTTAGGAAAACAATAGTAATTCATCAAATTGATCATAATATAAGACAATAAACACTTTGAAATCATTTGGAAAGTGAATGCATGCCATAGATTGAAAACCCTAGGTTTTGGGGAATTTCAACTTTGAGAAATAGAGTTTTGAAGGGCTTTATAGAAGTAGATTATCCATAAATAAAGACTATCATACCTTAATGAAGATTTCCAGATGAAATTAAAGAAGAAAATCTTCTCCTTGAACCCTAAGCTTGACCTTGTTCTTCCTATTCAATGGAGTTTCTAGAGAGAGAATATTTGGAGAGGGGAGTTGGTTATGATTTGAGTCTTGTGAGTTATGAGGTGTAAAAGAGATGGTTAATGGTTTATAATATCTTAAATATGTCTAATGATTCAATAAAAAATTTCCCCAATCACTAACTAAGTAATTAGGAAATTACTAACTTAACCCTCAAGTGGCCGAACCTAGGCAAGCTCCAGGTGTGACCTACGCCCACCATCCCATGGACCGTAGGTGGGTTCACGCCCCGTCTTGCCGGTCTATGGTTTGGGTTTGCCGCCCCTCATTTTTGCCAACTTAGGAACCCACTCACAAGACCCCACCCACGGAGCGTGAGCGAGTCTATGGATTGTGCTGTATGCTTGTAGTTTCTTTTAGAGACTTGGAGATTTGGGGGAGGTATAGCCTCGACCCACGACCCCCACATACGGTGTGTGAGTCCACCCATGGGGCGTGGGTTCCCATTTCGTGGGTGGCTACCTTTAGGCAGCTTTTTGGCTGCAAACCAAAGCCCTCCTCAAGGATCCTTGGTTTGTCCCTATGGGGGGGGGGGGGTCATGCCTTGACGTTTAGGTCCTAACACACTTGTACTAACTTAGAGAGGTTATTTTTTTACTCTTATGTTTATGCTAAACCCCATTTAGGCTACTAGACTACATATTAGGCTCTAACTTAGTTCATTAGTTTTTCGGAGTGTTACGTTATCTCCCCCTTGGAAACATTCGTCCTCGAATGATGACTTAGGAACCTAAGGAGAATAAAGACTCAAGACTAGCAGCCCATCATGCATGAAATACCAAAATAATGCACAACTCAAAGACACACTATTCACAATGTGCACTATTCAAATGAGGAAACTTCAACTCCATTTCAAACATAATCAATGCAACATAGGGAAGTAAGAACTATATCTACCAACCTAAAATGCATGAAATTTAACATTTCTCATGTTCATAGGATTAACTACCTTCTCCATCAAAAGCATACTCAACACAACATCATGGAGCCAATATGCCATCTCATAAAAACATAATGAAGCATGTTCATCAACATATCCCATGAAGTCAAATATGCGACATCACACTACAATGCACAATAACATGAGGAAACACATAAATCATGAAAACTCATTTTATCACTAAACATGAATTTCATTTAGAACATACATAACATAAGGAAATCATGAAAAAGCTCAAATAGCACACATGACTCCCAAAACATTAAAACTCAGGAGGAACTACTTACCTCAAGCTTGAGTCGGAGTAGAAGGAAAAAAATGAGGATAGCGGGACTTCATATCGGCTTCGGCCTCCTATGTAGCATCCTCAACTAAATGATTCCTCCATAAAACTTTAATGGAAGCTACTTCCTTGTTTCTTAACCTTTTAACTTGCCGATCTAAGATCTTTACGGAATCTCTTCATGCGAAAGACTCTCATCAACTCCCAAACCTTCTAAAGGAATGATGGATATCGGATCACCAATACACTTTTTGAGCATAGAAACATGAAATACCGGGTGAACCAAAGCCAATTCATTTGGCAAGTCTAACTCATAGGTAACTTTCCCAATATGGTTCAAAATTTGATAAGGGCCCACATACCGGGGACTAAGTTTCCCTTTCCTGCCAAACCTCATCACACCTTTCATAGGTTAGATTTTCAAATAGACCCAATCATTGACTTCAAATTCTAGATCCCTCCCCCTAACATCGGCATAAGACATTTGCCGACTTTGGGCTTTCCTCAACCTCTCTCTCTTTAATGAGATGTACCTTTTCAATGGCCTCATAATCTAATTTGGGAACAAGCAGAGCAATTTCACCTACTTCAAACCACCCAACCAGAGATCTACACCTCCTACCATACAATGCTTCAAATGGAGCCATGTCAATACTTGAGTGGTAACAATTATTGTAGGCAAACTCTATCAATGGAAGATAGTCATCCCAACTACCCTTAAGGTCAATCACACATGCTCTCAACATATCTTCTAAGGTTTGGATAGTATGCTCCACTTAACCATCGATCGTGCTAAGCATAACCTTAGTACCAAGCCCTTTCTGGAATGCCTTCAAAAAATTTGAAGTAAATTAAGTACCTCGATTCGAAATTATAGATAAAGGAAATCCATGCAACTTCACTATCTCTTTGATGTACAATTTGGCATAGTCTTCCGCCAAAAAGCAAACCTTGACGGGAATAAAGTGGGTGGATTTTCTCATTCTATCCATAATGACCCAAATAGAATCATGTTGCCTTCGGGTATGAGGCAAACCCACAATAAAATCCATATTCACATCCTCCCACTTCCAAGTGGGAATATCTATTTATTGAGAAAAGCCTCTCGATATTAAGTGTTCGGCCTTGACTTGTTGACAATTCAGACATTTGGCTACAAAACCCGCTATATCCTTCTTCATATCATTCCACCAATAGACTTCTCGTAGGTCACGGTACATCTTGGTGGCTCCTCGATGAATAAAATACCGTGAACCATAAGCTTCGTCTAAAATTTTCTCTCTCAAGCCATCAACGTCCGTAAGACATAATCGACCTTGGTACCTAAGCACCACATCACTCCCTTGGGAGAAAGCCTCAACAGACTTGTTGAGCACCGACTCTTTCAATTCAACTAGAATAGGATCAAGGTCTTGCTTTTCTATAACATCCATAACAAAGGATGATTCGGAACCATTGTGGACCATGACACCACCCTTGGTGGAATCCACTTGTTGGACATCTAACCGAGCCAACCTATGAACATCACGAACTAACTCCTTCTTTTCATCTTCTACAAAGGCCATACTACCCATGAACAGTCAACTTAGGGCATCCGCAACTACATTTGCCTTGCCGGGGTGGTAAATGACACTCATGTCATAATCCTTCAAAATTTCTAACCACCTTTTTTGTCGGAGATTCAAGTATTTTTGGGTAAAAACATATTGGAGACTCTTGTGATCGGTGAACACATCAACATGCACTCCATATAAGTAATGTGTCACAGACTTAGAGTGTTGGCTAAAGCTCCGTGCGACACTTGACAATTTACTCACTATTCTTTCAAGATCTTGTAAGCTCAAGTAAGCCTCTGAAAGGAAGATTGCTAAGAGAATATGAAGAAAGACTTAGAAGAACAAGAGAGCTTTTTAAGAAGAAGGCTTTGTATTGCTTTGTGGAATGCTTTACAACTTGCTTGCTTGCTTGGGTGGTGCCTTGCCAATTAATGGCACCTCTATTTATACTAACATTTAGAGGCCTAAGTGTAAATAACATTTACTTACAAGTCCCTAAGATATTTACACTTTAGTCCCTCTCTAGAATTCTCTACACTTTCTAGGAAATTCTAAATCTTTTCAAGAAAATATCTAAGGGCTTCTAGAGTTCTCTATAAACCCCTCCATAACTCTAGACTCTTCCACCCCTATCCGGATGCAAAATTTGACTGTGAACTGGCGGGACATGACACTCTCCCCCACCTATTAATGCGACGACCGCATCGCATCATCGCTACATCGCCAACTGATTCTTGTCTTCTCGTGCGCATGGCTAATAGTCCATTGACTTGATCAAGGCCCTTGCGCAATGTCTTCAGTTGTTTCTTGATCTCTTTCAGCTTGGTCTCATGATCTACCTCCTTCCTAGGAGGCACGGGCCTCGGCGGCTTCTTTGGCATCATGATATTGTTCTCATTCTTTGTGTATGATGGCAATGACCTTTTTGCACCATTGTCTTCCTTCGAACTTGCAATGGTGTATTTAAGCGTCAACTCCTTCTTCTTAGGGGTTTTCTCGAGCTGCATAGCTGTTAGACGAACTCATCCTTCTGCCGTTGGTACCTTACCCAAGGGCACCATGCATGATCCTCCTTTCTTCATGACCACGAGTTGTTGGAGGTAAGGATCGATCACCGCGTGGCACTGCTGGAAGAACTCTTGCCCAAGAATTATGTCAAAGAGATCTAAAGGAGCGACAGTGAAGTTGGTCTTACCTTGCCACTGGCCCAACATGATGCTTACTCCATGCGCGACTCCACACACGGGGGTCGGGGGTGCATTGACCGTCCTGAGTTGGGCGTTACTTGAACTGTAACTCAGCCCCAACCTTGTTGCTGCCGCCTTGGTCATGATATTGACTTCTGCACCTGTGTCAACCATAGCACAAGCGGGTCTTCCATTGATCGTGAGGTTGACGTATTGCGCGCCGCATCCTCTTGGCTTTCCTGGCTGCTTGGTGATAGCTCTGCATAGTCCTATCAAACCCAACTGCGTCGTGCCCGTGTCCTGCCCTTGCTCTTGTGCATCCTTCTCCTTCCACTCTCGCAGGATAGCACCAAGGCTCTTCAGTTCAGGGCACTTTGCATAGACATGCGGCCTACCGCATATATAGCAACCACCTCTTTTGGCAGTCTCTGCCTTTCTCTCTGTGTCGCCATGACGTGCAGACTTTTTGCCATTAGACTTATAGGTATCATGCTTCTTAGGATATGGTCGCTGCTCCTTGACTTTGCCACGATCTCCCCCACCATGGTCATGACTACCTCTCATCTCCTCTCTTTTGGCTCTGTCGGGCTTCTCATGCCTGAAGTCTGTCAAAGCTTCGGCCTACGTGATGGCCTCATCTATAGTCCTAACCTGCCGACGTTCCAACTCCGTCCTGGCCCAATTTTGCAGCCTATCCATGAAGTGGAACAACATATCATCATCTGTGAGGTTAGGGATTTGAAGCGTGAGGGTGGTGAACTCCTGCACATATGCGCGTATACTACTCGTTTGCTTCAGCTCCCTAAACTTGCGCTCCGCCTCATAGATGATGTTGTTAGGGAAGAAGGCCTTCTTGAATTCTTCCCAAAATTGCTCCCAGGTGTTGATGGTGCACGTCCCCTTCCCTATCTCAGCCTCTTTGCGCTTTCACCATAGCATGGCCATCTCCGAAAGATACAACACAGCGGTGTTGATCTTACTCTCGTCGCTCTTCAACTTGTTGCACTTGAAGTAGTTCTCCAAATGCCATAAGATGTTTTCCACCTTTTGCGCGTCACGGACGGCTTTGAACATAGGTGGCTTGGGAGCCTTGACCCTGGCCTCCCTATCTCGATCAAGCGATGATGATCCTCCAACTTCCACACCCTCCTTGAGTGCTTTCATCTCGGCCTTCATGGTCTCAATCGTGCTTAACGCCTCCATGAGCCGACACTCCAAGGAAGTGATAGTCTCCTTCATCTCGAACTTAGCCCGCTGACATCCATCCAACTCCTTGAGGATGTTATCGATCTCCTCAAGGGTAAAGTCCTCCAGAGTCTTGAACTTGCCATCGACCTTGTTCAAACGTCTGCCTAAGATCTCCACGGCCTACCTTGCCGTTTCAACCCTTGCGATCCATTCCTCTCCGGGTGTGACGTCAATGGGCTCCTCGACACGGTCATCGTCACTTGCTTCAGTGGTTGAATGTGGGTGAGATGTTAGCGCCTCGCTTAGTGTAGGGTCGAGCAGCATTTCTTCGTTACTCTTTTAATGCTTCCTTCCCTTGCGGCCTTTCTTTCCAACATCCATACGAATGTTGGTGGTGCTAGTGGTGTTCACGTCTCCTTCGGTAGCCATTCTCTTAGTATCAAACCTTTGCTCTGATACTACTTGTCATGGACATAGAGTGCTGGCTAAAGCTCCGTGCGGCACTTGACAACTTACTCACTATTCTTTCAAGATCTTGTAAGCTCAAGTAAGCCTTTGAAAGGAAGATTGCTAAGAGAATATGAAGAAAGACTTAGAAGAACAAGAGAGCTTTTTAAGAAGAAAGCTTTGTATTGCTTTGTGGAATGCTTTACAACTTGCTTGCTTGCTTGGGTGGTGCCTTGCAAATTAATGGCACCTTTATTTATACTAACATTTAGGGGCCTGAGTGTAAATAATATTTACTTACAAGTCCCTAATATATTTACACTTTAGTCCCTCTCTAGAATTCTCTACACTTTCTAGGAAATTCTAAATCTTTTCAAGAAAATATCTAAGGGCTTCTAGAATTCTCTATAAACCCCTCCATAACTCTAGACTCTTCCGCCCCTATCCGAATGCAAAATTTGACTGTGAACTGGCGGGACATGACACAAGTCTCCATATTTTCATAGCAAATACTACCACCGCCAATTCAAGATCATGGGTCAGATAGTTCTTTTCATGTACCTTGAGTTGCCTTGAGGCGTAGGCAATTACTTTCCCATGTTGCATAAGGAAACATCCCAAACCCACTCTAGAGGCGTCACAATATACAAAAACACCATCGGTACCCTCCGACAAGGTTAACACCGGAATAGAGGTAAGCCTATCTTTCAATTCTTGGAAGCTTTTCTCACAAGCTTCCAACCACACAAATTTAGCCTTCTTTTGAGTTAAGGCTGTCAAAGGAGAAACGATAGAGAGGAAAATCCTTCAATAAACCTCCTATAGTAGCCAGCCAAACACAAAAAGCTTCTAATGTCGGTTGGTGATAGAGGTCTCGGCCAACTCTTGACCGAGTCCGTTTTCTTTGAATCTACCTCTATACCCTTGATTGACACAATGTGATGTAGGAATGCCACGGACCTTAGCCAAAACTCGCATTTACTAAACTTTGCGAATAATTGATGATCCTTGAGGACTTGTAACACAACTCTCAAATGGTCCATATGGTCACCCTCACTTCTAGAATATATCAAAATATCATCAATAAACACAATGACGAACATGTCAAGATATTGCCGGAAAACCCTATTCATAAGGTCCATTAATGCTGCCGGGGCATTAGTTAGGCCAAATGACATCACAAGGAACTCATAGTGCTTATACATAGTTCGGAATGCCGTCTTGGGAATATCAACATCCCTCACCCTTAATTGTTGATAGCCCGAATGTAGATCAATCTTGGAAAAATAGCTTGCCCCTTGAAGTTGGTCAAATAAGTCATCAATTCTAGGAAGTGGATACATGTTCTTAATGGTCACCTTGTTCAATTGCCGATAATTGATACACATTCTAAGAGTTCCATCCTTCTTTCTTACAAACAATACTGGAGCACCCCAAGTAAAGATGCTTGGTTGAATAAAACCCTTGTCTAGCAAATCCTTGAGTTGCTCTTTCAACTCCTTGAACTTCGCCAAAGTCATTCTTTAAGGAGGAATAGAGATATGTTACGTATTCGGGATAAGGTCAATACCAAAATCTATTTCCCATTCGGGAGGAATACCGAGAAAATCATTGGGAAAAACTTCCAAGAACTCATTCACTACCGAAACTGACTCTAGATGAGGGGTTTCAGATTCAACATCCTTCACCCTAACAATTTGGTAGACACACCCTTTTCAGATCATATTTCTAGCTTTAGTGCAGAAACAAATTGACCTCTAGGTATTGAATTTCCACCCTTCCACTCTATAATAGGATTATTCAGAAATCGAAATTTGACCACCCAAGTTCTACAATCAATAAAAGCATAACATGCATGCAACCAATCCATACCAAGAATCACATCAATATATAACATGTTAAGTTCTACCAAGTCAACAAGAGTAACGCTGTGGGATAAGGAAATGGGACATTTTCTATACACCTTCTTAGCCACCACGGAGTCATCCACTGAGGTAGAAACTAAAAAAGGTTCTAGTAACTCTTCCGAAGGAATATCAAACCTCATCGCCACATAGGGCATCACAAAAGATAGAGTGGCACCGGGGTTCAATAATGCAAAAACATCAATAAGAAAAACTTGCAACATACCCGTAACCACATTTGGGGTGATCTCTTGGTCACCTCTAGCTTGAAGAGCATAAAAACGGTTCTTCTTGAGCATCAGGATTTGAACCACTTGGAAGGGTTTGCTTGTTCTCTATTCTTGGACCTTGAGCATGGGAAAATATCTCATCATGTGACCACTCTTCC
This sequence comes from Solanum bulbocastanum, assembly GCA_037074985.1. Classification (NCBI taxonomy): domain Eukaryota; kingdom Viridiplantae; phylum Streptophyta; class Magnoliopsida; order Solanales; family Solanaceae; genus Solanum; species Solanum bulbocastanum. Next base: position 11,474,071 of record CM073602.1, on the reverse strand, counting down.
TACACCCATAGTAACTATCCATGCCAGCAAGGCACTTACCCTCATGTTTCTTACCACACTTAGCACATGTAGGAATACCATTGCCTCTTTGATGCTTAGGTCTAGACACCTTGTCTTTGTTGGCCCTCGGACCACTAGGGGGCCTTGGTTGGAGAACTTTCTCTTGAACTTTGGTCTACCTTGAACCTCAAATTTACCTTTGGCAGAATTTCAATCATCGGGTCTAGTCTTCTTTACTTCCCTATTTGCTAGCTGAAGCTTTTGCTCCTCAATTAGTTCGGAATGAACCATGAGATGTGAAATATTCATACTTGGAATGAGCATTTCCACACGACATTCATTGACTACCAAGTCGGATATCCCCATAATAAATTTGTTCATCTTGGCCCTAGAGTCCTCCACTAATGTTGGAGCATATTTGGACAATTGAGTTAACTTAATGGCATATTAATTTACACTCAATCCCCTTTGTCAAAGATTTATGAACTCTTTCATTTTTCGTTCCCTTAACTCTAGGGTAAAGAATCTATCAAGAAAAGACGACTTGAATAATTCCCAATCTACAGGGCCCTCTCCCACGGGTCTGTCACCCTTCCATTGTTCATACCATAATTGAGCCACATCCTTTAATTGGTAGGCGGATAATTTCGCCTTTGCTTGTGAATACACTCCCATAGCATCAAGCATTTTATAGATCTCATCGATAAACCCTTGTGGATCCTCTTCCACTTTGGAATCAAAGAACATAGGAGGGCTCATGCTTGTGAAATCTCTCAACCTTGAAGCCATGGTGCTCACATTAGGGTTCACACGGGGCCCAATATCGCAGTTGGCTTGGGCCGTCATAGCTTGGGCTTGAGTTGTCGTGGCTTGAGCTTGAGTTCTCACGACTTGGGTCAATACTTGAAGAGCCGACCTTATTTCCACATTAGTCATAGCCTCCTTATCAATAGGAGCTTAAGGATCTTGAGGAGCTTGGGGATGAACTTCTTATTCACATTCTCCTCTTCCATCCTCCTTGCATTCGCACTTCTTGTATTAATATCCTATAGACATAAGAAAAGGGTTAGGAAAAAGGACTTCATAAAGTTAAAACTCTAAAGCACGACTAAAGAATAATGAAAGAAGTGAGATTTCCTAAAGTATCTTATACCCTCTCATTCATAAATATGGTGCGCTTCACACTCATAAACATGACTCTACTAGACGTGGCTTATGAGACTTAATCCTATAATCATTCTAAACCTTCTACTCTAATTACCAATTTTGCCACATCCCAAGGGTACCCCCTAGAAGTAACATGGCGTACTCGACCCCGAAGGGGTCTCATACAAGCCCTTCACATAATCACAAACATAAATCCATAGAAATGATGCAGAATTAAAAATTTCTTTACAATCAAAATCTTTCATAAAATCGAGAGAAGTCGAGACATAGTCTCCATAAGCCATCTAATGCAATCAAAGTCTCAAGGTAGGGTCACAACCCTTACAATAGAAAACTGAAAGTCTAACATAATGAAAAGAAAAGAAACATCAACATAATACTCGTCCTCGGATCCATGAGGACTCACCATAGGCTTTGGGGAAAAGACTATCCAAGCTTGTCTCAAGAGAAGAACACTTCAATGCGAAGAACCTACATTTTGGATAAAATGTAGAAGAAATATGGGTTAGCATAAAAATGTACTAAGTATGATAGCCATGCATAAAATCATTGAAAACATGCTAAAAAGTACATTTTAGTTGAAATCATGCTCTTTGACAAGTTTAAGAATCAATATGCACTTTTAGTGTAAAAAACAAATCAATAACATATTTATCATGTAAGTCATTGTAACATAACAAAACCATCTCATTAGTAACCCTAAGGTGTACTTATGTAATATACAATCAACATCCCATAATACCAACCATATTAAGTACTCCTTTGAGGCAACCTTAGTCATATATAACATACTTAGTCCTCATCATAGTCAATGCATATAGACAAGGAAGCATTAATGTTCATTAACTAGAAAGAAGTAAAGTCACTCGTAGAAACAATACATACCATACATGCATAATTCACAAGTCTTCATAGCATAATAAAACCACACCCTAACCCCTTTCCAAAGCCTACTTGTGGAATGTATAAGTGATGTCCCATACCCCCACTCACACTAAGTAGAACTCCTTGAGAAGTCATAAGTATAGTTCATGCCATATTCTTAATCTTGTCATGTAGGGAAAATAGCCTTAACCGACGTAGACCATGAGAGCTACATAGAATCCGGTGTCATGTAGCTCCACATAGAAAAAAGATGTCCTACTTGCCTAAGGTAGAACTAAATGTATTAGCTTTTAGGATCCACTAGCTAAAGACCTATGTGGGCACATAGTTAAGGGATAGTGAGATTGCTTCTAGAAACCTGGTCTAACTTAGGTATAAGGTTTCCATCTTATGAGATAATCGTTGGGAACTCGGATTATCTAACGCATTAGGAACCCATGTGGTGGACTAACTTGCATAAAAGCTTCCATCTCATAACCATATCTACACAGCGCTAAGCATAATTCCCTTTAAGTTCATGTTAAGTTATTACTTATGTTCATGTTTAGGGTAGGATGCTTTAGCAACTCAACCCAACATGGTGTCATGGTAGCCCATAGATTTATTAGGTGAGAATTAGCCTTTCAACCTTAGAATCAATAATATGTGAGTAAACCCTTTCATATCATATGCATAGTGTGTTGATTAGAATGGCTTTTCAATCAACAAAACAAGCTTATCATAACATACATACATACTTCATGCATAATCATGTGTAGGGGCATAGGAGAGCATGTCCTTTCAATCAATACAACAAGTTCACCATAGTTATACAGTCTTCACTTTATAAGTGAATCATAAGATTATGCATAATTCTCATCAACATAGAAAAATCCTCATAAATTGCCCTACAACGGTCATGGATCCTGATTTTTCAATATCTTTAGAATTACTTCATTGAAAATATATAGTAACCTAATTTGAATAACCAATTCATCACATTCACAATTCGAATACAATCAACTAACAATGACCAATATTCACGCTTCAAGATACAATTTAGGAAAACCTAGAGATTCATGGATTCTTAGATAGTTCCTTAGGAAAATAGTATTAATTCATCAAACTGATCATAATATAAGACAATAAACATTTGAAATCGTTTCTAAAGTGAATCCATTCCATAGATTGATAACCCTAGGTTTTGGAGAATTTCAACTTTGAGAAATAGAGTTTTAAAGGGCATTATGGAAGGAGACTATCCATAAATCAAGACTACTATAACTTTATGAAGATTTCTAGATGAAATTGAAGAATAAAGGCTGCTCCTTGAACCGTAAGATTGACCTTTTTCTTGCTCTTTAATGGAGTTTCTAGAGAGAGAATATTTGGAGAGGGGAGTTGGTTATGATTTGAGTCTTGTGAGTTATGAGGTGTAAAAGAGATGGTAATGGTTTATAATATCTTAAATATGTCTAATAAATCAATAAAAACAATCCCTAATCACTAACTAATTAATTAGGAAATTACTAACTTAATCCTCAAGTGGCCGAACCTAGGCAAGCTCCAGGTGTGACCTACGCCCACCAACGCACGGACCGTAGGTGGGCTCACTCCCCGTCCTATAGGTCCGTGGTTTGGGTATGCAATCCCTCCTTTTGGTCAACTCAGGGCCCCCACTCACAAGACCCCACCCATGATGCGTGAGTGGGTCTACGAACCGTACTGCATGCTAATAGTTTCTTTCAAAGACTTGGAGATTTGGGAGAGGTATAGCCTTGACCCACGACCCCAACCTATGGGGCGTGAGTCCACCCACGGGGTGTGGGTGCCCATTTCATGGGTGACTACCTTTAGGCAGCTTTTTGGCTGCAAACCAAGGCCCTCCTTAAGGACCCTTGGTTGGTCCTTGTGGGGGGGGGGGGGTTATGCCTTGACGTTTAGGTCCTAACACACTTGTACTAACTTAGGGAGGTTATTTTACGACTCTTATCTGTGCACTAAACCCCATTTAGGCTACTAGACTACATATTAGGCTCTAATTTAGTTAATTAGTTTTCCGGAGTGTTACCGAGCCGGACTTACTTCACCAAGTGGCCCTTCGTGGCTTATTTTCGGAGATTATAACTTACATTTTTAACATTAATTTATTATAGAATTTTAGAGAATTTTTAGTATCGAAAGTTTTCTCTAACGTTTCTAAGTAGATTTGGGGGTTTGAAAGTCAATTTGGAGATTTTACAAGAGGGTTTCTAATTTTCTTCAAATTCGAGCAATGTAAACCTTGAATTCCTCTTACCCAGTTGATGGCTAATCGATGTGGTAATAATTGTTTATCTTTTTTTATGATGTTCGGCTAAACCCCCAATTCTTGGGGTGTGATCATGTGATTATGGGTTAAATTAGTGTGTGGGTATTTTTAATTACTAGTTTAAATGCTATTTTGAAGTGGGTTTAATCATTAATTGTGGTTTAATTTATGAATTGTAATTGCAAATGCAATTCTATTTTAGTGTTCTTGGCTTGCTCGACAGAGAGGTTTTAAGACTAAAATTATTGATTAATGATTTGTATGTATTGGGTTGATATGGGTTCAGCTCGAGAGAGTGAATCCTAAACCCAGTCCTACCCATCTTGCTTGAGAGAGAAGATGTATTAAGGTTTTGGGTTGTTCTTAATTGCTATGTTTGTTGATGTTCGAGAGAAATCACTTGAAGTGGAATAGTTGTTCGAAAGAAAGCTATTTCAATTATATTCTAGCCTACCCACTGATATTTAGTTGTTTTCTAGTAGTTTCAATTACCCATATATCAAAATTCACGTATAATCGATCACATCCCGGGAATATTTCTCCTTATTGTTATCTCATTGCTATTTGACTGATTGTAGTTGATAATTTGAAAACCAGAAACCCCCATTTGACATTCGTGTCACCCCTTTTATTTGATATGTCTTTGTTCGATAATTTCTATTCCTATAGCTAGTTAGATCACATTTGTACTTCTTCATTGAATTTGAACACGTACCGCTCCCTGTGGGATTTGACCCCCATTTAATTGTTGGGTTTTATACTGCTTAATGATCGTTTGCACCTAGAATTTGATGAGGTGTGTTTGAAACGTTAATCAGCGAACCCCGAAGAAGCACAATTTGAAGCATTGTATAATGAGGAAGTGAACTTCCTATCTAATCAAGGAGGTGAATATCGTTCAAACTATCCAAGGCCGGGTGGAAATCCGGGTTGGAATAGAGATGATAGCCGAAGAGATCGTGAAAGAGAGTGGCTTGACCATAACACTAATTGGAAGGAAAGAGAAGGTGAAAAGGGCAAATATGTTCCACCTCATGAGTGTCAAAAGTCCAAGAAATCAGAAAAATGTTTGTACGAAAGACATGCTCTCACGCATTCTCAACAAAGTTGAAGGGTCGGACAAGGTTCTAAAAGAAATGAAAGAAGATGTCTCTACACTTAATCATACGGTAACCTCCCATTCAGTGTCAATCAAGTAGTTGGAAACCCAAATGAGTTAAATTTCCTCTCATTTGAACCCAAGGCAAAAGGGGGCCTACGAAGTGATACCTTGGCAAACCCGAAGAATGATCCATGAATTGGTATTTTCTTCATAATACGACGTTAGCTAAGGAACTTCTTGGGAGGCAACCCAAGTTTTTGATTTTTTTAATTATTGATTTTGAATAACGGGTGTTGATTCTTGATTAATAACGTTTCAAAGACACTTCATCTAATTGTAAGCGTCAACGGTCGTTAATCAGTATAATAACCCAACTAAATGAGTTGGGGTCGAATCCCATGGGAGCGGTACGTGTTTAAGTTTCAATAGTAAAGTACAAACATGTTCTAATCAGTCATAGGAATAGATATTATCGAATAACAACATAATTCAAATCAGGGGGTGACACGAATGTCAAATAAAGGGGGTTTTGGTTTCAATTATCAACTACAATAGCAACAAATAACACAAAATAACAATACGGCGGGTTCTTGGTATGTGATTTGATTACAGGATATTATAGACAAATGGGTAGTTGCAAATATTAGGAAACTACTGAAAATTAGTGAGTAAGCTAGACTATAGAGGAGGTAAACTTTCTCTCGAACAATTTACCCTGAATAATGTCGATTTTTCTCGAACATCGACAAGCATGCAAAATAAGAACAACCCACCACCTTAGTCTATTCACTTTCTCGAGCTGAACCTAGGCCAACCCAATACCCACAGACCATCAATCAAATGCCTTAGTTCTAAGACCTCCCTCTCGAGCAAGCTAAGAACACAAAGGTGGAATCACATTTGCAACTGCAATTCCTAAATTAACCCACAATATATGATTGAACTCACTTTTAAACAACAATTACACTAACAAATAACAACACCCATTAGCTATCACCTCATAATTACACCCCAAGAATTAGGGTTTTCTCTAGACATAATAAAAACAAAAAAATCATTACTAAATTGGGCTTCCATCAGCTGGGTAAGATTGATTTCATCTTTACGAAGGTCCAAATTGAAGAATCTCAAAGACCTACTTTCAATTTCTCAAAGGTGAAAACTTTCGATTCTTCAAAGCCAAGGAAAACTTATCTCTTAGTTCAAAACTCCCCAAAAACTCTAAAAATCTAAAATTTCATAGAAAATTGTTACTAAATAGATTATTCATACTAAACTAAATGTTTAAAAATGTATTTTTCCCCGCCAAAAATATGTTGCGAAGAGCCATCAGCGTAGTAAGTCGGGCTCGCAGATCAACTCAGCTATCTGCCCTTTGATGCATTCTATCGCCCTTTTTTCCTTGGCCTTAAACATCTCCAGGTCGGTAACTTTGGGCTATCTAACACTGCATCGCGGAACCACTCGGCGATCTGTCGACTGATCTTTTCTCTCACCACTTGATTTTCTCCTTCAGGGCTTAGCACACTGGAACTTTAGGTGGTTATTGTTGAGGCCAATCGACGACTCACCAAATGGACTTGGCGATCGCCAGGCTCTCTTTTCTTCCTTCTTTCATCTCTCTTTGTTCCTTTTGCAACTTAGTGTCCATGTTTTGCTCCTTAATATATAATCCTGAAAATCAAGGACTTTACATCAGTTATTGGCACAAAGTGATCATTTGAGGACACTAAACCTATACAAATAAAGGCCTAAATTATTCCAATTCTCGGACTCATCAACACCCCCAACTTAAACTTTTGTTTGTCCTCAAGTAAAACACAAGTTTAGAAGTTCAAAAAGGATATCTCAAACAATGCTACACAAGACTCAATCATGAATGCGCACAACAAGACTCAACTTACTCATGCAAGGATCAATTGTGCACTCAAAGATTCAAGTTGGGGACTCACCACTATCAAAGATTTTGAAGTTCACAATACTTGTTTCAAATGCAAGTTCAAGCTCAACAAAGGTACTCAAAAGCCCTTACTCAAAAAAATTACATATTCACACACAATGATTCAGCAATTTATAGCTCCGAAATCAAAGACAACTCTCACACTCAAAAACATAAACACATGCATGATATCACCCATAGGTCTGCCTATTATTTTTTAGCCATCATTTGTTTCAACTCACTCAGGATCAAAGAGGTCTTTTCAAGGCTTGTAATGGGACTGAGTATAAAGGTATGGTCATTTAGGTTCAGTGGTTGCTATCATCATAAAATGTGGTGTGAACATTTTTCGTTCCTTTTCTTCAGCATTTTCATTCATGCTTAAATTTCATACAATTATTCACTTCTCATGGAAAACCGGACACCCCATTTTCTTTTGCAACTTTCACTACTTTATTGCACAACTTTTTTTTTCTTTCTTTTTGTTTTTCTTTCTTCTTCTGTTTCTCTCATTTTTTTTGTATGGAGGGGTTCCATCATTTTCAGAACTATGAGTAAAGGGGGATTTCATTGCAGTTCTTGATTTGCCTTCTCTTTTCACCACACCCCCGACTTAGGCTTTTGGCCTAAGTTGGCTATTCAAACAAACTACAATTCATGAGGATTATGGGTGAATGGATAAATAGAGGTCTCATTTGCTCAAGTTTCTTCCAAGGAAAAGGACAAGGCTCAAAGGGGTTCAACATAGTTCACACACTCACAAGGTTGGCCACAAAAGAGGTATATTGTCAAATTGTTTCACTCTTCAAAATTATTGCCTAACATCATTTCAAGAACTCGCATCACTTAGTCAAATGGACGAATGGGGAAAATTCTAAGTGTTATCACACATAGTTCACGATAAGCTTATTACACAAGGCATTAACATTATTGTCAAACAAGACTCCACACTTTTACTAGTATGCAGTGGTCATCACAAGATACTCAATTCAATAACCGGCTAGTCACAACGAGATGAAAAAAGTTCACATATTATCTATGTAACTTCATTTGGCCTCATCGTAGCTGCACATTCATGTTTGTTCGATTTAGTGTCCCATTCAAGTCATCGGTAGTGATCATAACTGATACTCAAATTTGCACAAGAACAACCACATTCAAACACAATCAAGAAGAGTGGATAATTTTTTAAAAGGGTCCAAAAACCATTTTCAATTAAAACAAAGAGCCACAAGCTCAAATATTCACAACACAGTGTCAAAACACAATTTTCAGCACAAAACCCAATATATGCAAAAGATGATAATCACAAGAGGTGTGTATGGAAATACCTCACCTCACCACAAATAAAAATCCATTTTTCCTCAAATGCAATAATAATAAAATATCCAAAAAGTAAATAAAAATGAGTAGAGAGCGAGGTAAAGAGGGGTCCTGTCTACGCAGTCGCTCTATCTGTCAGGGCATCAATGCTCGGTGCAACACCTGATCTTGGGCATCAGTTCCCAAATTCAGCTCAGAAGTACCAGTTCCACTGGACCCAACCATGGTGGTGTCTATCAAAGAGATTTGGCGAGTGGTCTGAAACATCGCATCCTCCAAGTCTGTGAGATCATCATATACCTCAATATCTCATACCTCTATTTGCTTCTCGTTTCCTCCAACTCATCAGCTGCTATGTCATCCATCTGTACATCTCCTCCTGTGGTAGTCGTAGGAATATCAGATGTAGCTGGAGCATCCTCTGTCTCAACTGCCTCAAATAAGGTGGTAAAGTCTGTGGACTTAAGGTAGTCCACATCCTTCCTTAGATCTGCCACCTCAGCTCTCTAAGCTGTCACCTCTAAAGTCACCCCTGTCTGCTCTCATAAGTCTAAAATCTTGTAGTGTAAGTGTCAATCAATGCTTGTAGGGGTGTCAATGCAACTAGGATGGTAGCCTTTATCATCCATGGTACGACAACCTCCAATTGAGTAGCCCTCACATCCGTAGAGTAGGCTAAGTGCCTCATCTTTAGGATCATGGCCTGAGTGATTCTGGTGGGCTGAGGTGCAGTAGAAGTACCAAGAAACTAGGAGACAGTGGAAGTACCTGAAGGCTCGAAGGTCGGAGTAGGCAAAGATGCCTCTGCAGGTATAGCGTCAACATCTACCTCCAGCGATGTACCCATAGGAGCTGCTCTCCTCCTGTCTGCCTCCTCCCGTGTGTACTCTGCCTCTATCTGTCAAAGATTAGCAGAAGATGTAGGAGTGACCTCAAAATCTCTTGTCTCATCACGAGGAACTTTAGCACTTCGACACAACTCTATAATTTACACCGGGAATGGTAGAGAGGCCTGTATTTTCTAGGCCCTCATGGCCATCTCCTGATCTATGAGGAGTCCCAGGTTAATGCTCCTCCTAGAGATGATTGACCCAAGGTAGGCCACCTTAGGGTGGCGGAGGATGGACTCGTTCTGGGATGGCATGATGGTGTTGCTGATAAAGCCAAACCAGAATTGAGCAACAATATTCATGTCATTCTTCTCGATGGGGACCCTTGCCTCAATCCACCTCGAGTTGGTATCGAAAATCAATGGTGCAAGCCAGACCTTTAAGTCATCCAGGGACTGAGTAGTAGGCAATCCTTCATATGCCAGTGTAGTATATATCTAGAGCCTTGTCAAGTATAGTATTAATGTATTTACTACTGTACCCGACTTCCTTCCCCCGGACCATGACCGACTTCATCAGTCTGAAAGCATTGGCCTTCTTCTTCCCCTTGGGTACTAGCTCACCGTATGCTGTATAAAACTCCCAAAACCATGTAGGAATATAGGGGCCTGGGGCCTGGTGAACTGCTCGAACCAGTGGAAATGGAGGGTGTCCCTCACTGCGGAGTATCTGCCCTCAAGGCCCTCTGTGGATAGCAGTTTCTCCTCTAAAATTGTCCGCAACTCATCGACTTTCAATTTGTTAAGTAGCTGGGGAGGAGGAACTACTGGTGGTACTGGCACCATATGAGGTGCCTGAGTTAGCACTGTATCCGCTGGAGGAGGGGTGGTTGCTAAGGCTCTCGCTGAGTCAGGATGAGACCTAGCACAGATCTCAGCTCACCTGGACTGAAGTGGTTGGTCATTATCCAGCTTAGATAATATAGATTGAGAGTCAATGGACTCTTTTTCCCTGCCGGAGTTGTGCTCCGAAACCTCAGATGTTGGCTTCTTTCCTTTGCCCTTGCCTCCCTTTGGAGGCTCTGTTCTTCTCTTTTTAGGAGGATTTGCTCCTCCTTCATTTATAACTACGCCCTTTGCTCGTTTATAGGGTGGCATATCAAGGTTGGTCCTAGACATATCTACAAAAACATCAAAGAAAGTGAGAAACAATTCAAGGAAAAGCACAAAAATCAAATTGCAGATAGACTTGCCGAACGGAACGGCGAGTCGTTGATTCACTTTGGTAGGCCAAATCGGGTTCGCCGAAAGGATTTGCTTAAAATTTCCCATAAATTGGCATGTCAGTGATAGGAAAGGCCTTTTGGCGAATTGCCGACAACATTTGGCGTGCAAGGATTAGCCCACTGAAAGTTACAACGCATTTTAGGGGTTAGGGGCGCAGAAGGGTTTATCAAGAAAGAACTTCGGTGAGTCGCCAAGTGCATTTAGTGAACTCAGGCTTCTTGCTGAAGGTTACAGAGCCAAAACCAGTGAAAGCATGAAATTAAAGGCGATGTAGGGGGATTCGATGAACCGCCGAGTGGTTTGGCGAACTCGACCTAGCTCGCCAAACTGCCCAACGTGCTTACTTTCAACCCCATTTTCCAAATTCAACCCGCAACTCTTTGAAAAGAAAATCAAAACATGAACACCTTCAATTAAACTAAGACCCATTACACCCATGCCCTCGGGATACTCAAACTTCTCTCAGTTTGGTCAAATTTGGCCATTTGATGATTTTAACCCTTAGGAATGACGTCAAACACTTAATCATCGGGCAAAATACGCCATTTAGCACATATGCGAGTTACTTAGACTTAACCAAACTAGGCCCAATAACAAATTAGCCCAGCCCAACAATTTTGATCAATTTTAAGGCATGCAAATCTCGTGAAATCAATAATTAGGCATTATAGGCATGATATTCAAATTTAAACAGGCACACAAGCTTATAATTACAGATCAAAAAAGCCCAACACACATCACTAAGATAAGAACAATGGAAAATGAGTACAAATTGCTAATTACAAGTTCAGGGTTTGAAAAACCAACCTTTTACGCCAAATAAATAAGTTAAAATGCTAGGTGGCAAAGGAATCCAACTCCGAACACACAATCGACGACTATAAAGCAGTAATAATGCAAAAATATAGGAAAATATAGTGTGGGTGTGAGTTTGGGAAGTTGAAAAGTGAGGGAATGTGAAAGAGTTTGAAAGTTTAAACCTTTGGCATTTAAAACCGTCCAGTTCTTGCCCTTTCGGTGATATTTGTTTTGCTCACCGACCCACTCAGCAACTTGCCAAGCGGGCATTTACCTCGCTGAGTTTTATAGGACTTCTAGTTAATGTAGGGGTCCAATCGGCGGACAAATCCACAATTGCTAACTTGTTTGGCGACACGCCAATTTGCTTCTAGGTTCACTAAGTTTTACATACTCCAACCTTGGAAATTCTTGAGTCCAACAGTGGTCCAACTCGGGCTCGCCAACCTCTTCGGTGAGTCGCCGACTGGACATTAAGCTCACCAATTTGCACTTTTTCAAACACATTTTACACTTTAACCTACAAAAATCAACACACGATTATTTCGAAAAAAAAAATGAAAGTAGTAAAATTTGGGTTGCCTCCCAAGAAGAGCCTTAGTTAACATCATGGCATGATGCAATTTCCCACTCAATTTTGATTTGTGGGGTAGAGAAGAGACAACACATGACCCATTCGGGTCTTGAGTAGCTAATTAGACATGGAATAGGAAGTATTCATCTAATTCTGCAGTGAGACATTCTCTTTTATCTCATTTAACACTTTGTCGTGTTCTTCGACTTTGTGAAGAATGAGTGAGAGTATCTCTTCTCTTTCTCCACCCTCATATTCCTTGAACTTTCTACACTCATGATGGGGAATTTACCAATCTTTCTTTTTGTACGGTACCTCTAATTCCATAATCTGTTTGGCCATAAGATCTAGCTGAGTCAACAATGTGGCCAAAATCTGGTCCTTCTCAGTCTCCTTGTTGGTCTTGGCCATATGATCAAGGAGTTGGGCTTCTATTACATAGGGTAGTGGTGTGAGACCACCTTGAAAAATTTGGTCAGCCCATTCTTTGTTCTCTGAACCAAGACCTCTAAAGAAGCAGTTAAGTAACACTTTATCTCAAATTCCATAAGTTGGGTATTGCAACAATAGTGACTTAAATCTCAGCCACAACTCATGGCTTGACTCACCCTCCAAATTCCTAAAACTTAGGATGTTATCCCTAAGAATCATCATTCTCAACGGAGGGTGGTCTATTTGGTCACTGTTGCTACAAGACATGCTCCTTTCTTATGTTCTAAACAAGCAACATGAAAACCAAACTGAAAGTAAGTATATTCAACTATGACTAAAAAGAAACAAATTCAACTTAATTAAAGAATCTTAACCAACACCATTCCCCGACAGCGGCACCATTTTGATTAATAACGTTTTGGAGACACTTCATCCGATTCTAAGCGTCAACGATCGTTAATTAGTATAATAACCCAACTAAATGAGTTGGGGTCGAATCCCACATGGAGCGGTAGGTTTTAAAGATTCAATAGTAAAGTACAATCATGTTCTAATAGTTATAGGAATAAATAATATCAAATAACAACATAATTCAAATCAGGAGGTAACACGAATGTCAAACAAAGGGGATTTTGGTTTCAATTATCAACTACAGCAATAACAAATAACACAAAATAATAAAAAAATAAGGTTGGTTCTTGGGATGTGATTCGATTACAGGCTACTATAGACAAATAGGTAGTTGCAACTACTAGGAAACTACTAAAAATCAGTGAGTAAGCTAGACTATAGATGAGGTAAACTTTTTCTTAAACAATTTACCCCGAATCAAGTCGATTTCTCTCGAACATCGACAAGCATGCAAAAAAAGAACAACCCACACCTTAGTTCATTCACTCTCTCAAGCTGAATGTGTGGAAAACGGTTCAGGATTCACTCTCTCGAGCCGAACCCAGGCCAACCCAATACCGACAGACCATTAATCAAATACCTTAGTTCTATGAGCTCTCTCTCGAGCAAGCCAAAAACTCAAAGGTGGAATCATATTTGCAAGTGCAATACCTAAATTAACCCACAATAAATGATTGAACTCACTTCTAAACAACAATTACACTAACAATTAGAAACACACATTATCTAAATCAGCACATAATCACATAATCACACCCTAAGAATTGGGGTTTTAGCTAGACATCATAAAAAGATAAAAATCGTTACCAAATTATGTTTCCATTAACTGGGTAAGATTGATTTCATCTTTATGAAGGTCCAAATTGAAGAATCTCAAAGACCTACTTTCAATTTCTCAAAGGTGAAAAGTTTCAATTCTTCAAAGCTAAGGAAAACTTGTCTCTTAATTCAAAACTCCCCAAAAACTCTATAAATATAAAATTTCATAGAAAATGGTTACAAAATTGATAATTCATACTAAAGTAAATGTTCAAAAATGTATTTATATATGCCAAAAATATGTTGCGAAGAGCCATTCGGCATAGTAAGTCAGGCTCGCCGATCAACTCGGCGATCCACCCTTTGATCCATTCCATCACCGTTTTTGCCTTGGCCTTCAGCATCCTCCAGGTCTGTAACTTTGGGCGATCTAACACTGCATCGCAGAACCACTCGTTGATTTGCCAACTGCTCTTTTCTCTCGCCAACTTGATTTTCTCCTTCAAGGCTTAGCACACTCGACCTTTAGGCTGTCATTGGGGCCACTCGGCGACTCACCAAATGGACTTGGTGATCACCATACTCTTTTTTCTTCCTTCTTTCAGCTTGCTTCATTCCTTTTGCAACTTAGTGTCCATGCTTTGCTCGTTAAACCATAATCCTAAAAATCAAGGACTTTACATCAGTTATTGGCATAAAATGAGCATTTGGGGACACTAAACCTATACAAATAACACCCTAAATGAGTCCAAATTTCGGACTCAACAATGGGCAGGTTGAAAAGTGAAAGGTGTTGGAAAATAGGTAGTTTAGCGAGCAAAAGTCCTATCGGCGATTCACCAAAGAGTTCGGTTAGCCCCAACTTGGACCGCTGTTGGAAACACCTAGCTTGAAGGGGAACTCTGTAAAACTCGGCGGGCTATATACTCAATCAACGACTCGCCGATCAGGTCGGCGATCCCAGCTTTGTCTGCCATTTAAACCCCCAAATTGCTGGGAGTCCTATAAAACTTGGCGAGGTAAAATACCACTCGATGCATCACTGAGTGGTTCGTCGGGCACGACTTATACCACTGAATGGAGCGCGAACTGAAAGCTTTTAAAGGCCAAACGATTTAAAATTTCAAAATCCTTTTAGTTTATTAAATTTTCAACTCCCGTACCCTCTCACCCGACTTTAGATCCTTAGTATTCTTGTGTTTTTACCATGATACCTTGTGAAATCTTTTCTCGAGATTATGGAACTTTGCCACCTAGCTTTACAAATTTCATCTTCGACATTAAAGATTGGTTTTTACGAACCCCAAACTCCATATGTGGTAGAACTTGAATTTAATTGATAATTTGTTATTGATTGTTGTTGGGTAGCATGATTTAATAGTTTTTTGATTGTTAGATTGCCCATAATGAGTTAAATTAGTGCTTAATTGTGCGTATTTGATCGATTCCAGTGTTGTGATTGATTAAATCGAGTCTTAATTGTTGGGTTGCGGCAAATTTGTATTGGGTCTAGTGGGTTGATGTCCTAGTAACCCCGAATTGTGCTAAATGATGTATTTTCTCAATTATAGAGCATTTGATGTTATTCTTAAGGGCGAAAGATGTCAAATGGCCAATCTTGGCCAAAAAGGAGGAAGTCTGAGTACCCCAAGGGCATCGATAGTATGGGCCTTGATTGAATTTGGCAATGTATGTTTGTAATATTGGGTTTGGGGGCTGTAGGTTTGATTTTAAAAAATGGGGTAGAAAATTAGCACGAAGTGCCATTTGGCAAGCCAAGTAGGGCTCACCGAGTGGTTCGGCGCTTCACCAAACTCCCTACATATCATCCTTAATTTCAATAAATTGGTGAGTTTGAGTCTGTAACCTTTGGCGATATGCCTGAACTCACCAAAAGTCCTTCTAGATTGCCCTTCTGCACCCCTAATCCCTAAATACACTGTAACTTTCGATGAGCTACTTCTAGCTCGTTGATTGGTGTTAGTGACTTACCGAATGAACCTAGACATCATCGACCTGTCTTGAATTTTTGAAAATTTTGTTCTATAAATTTTGGCGAGTGCGATCTGGCTCGCCAAAGTAACTCAGCGACTCACCGAACGGTTTGACGAGTCATTCTACAACATATTTTCTGCACAATTCTAATATTTTTTCTACTGATTGTCTTTGTTTTTTGCAGGAATGGTTAGGAAAAATTTGATTGATAGTGGCATGTCGTCCGGAAAGTAGGCACGCGGTCATCATAAATGTGGAAGCAACTGCTTCCAATGCCAAGGCCAAGAAGCTACCTCCAAAGGGAGGAAAGGGAAAGGGCAAGGTACCCATAGCTGAGACATCAGAGTATAACTCCAGCAGTGAGGGAGAGTCATATGATTCTTCGGCTTCTTTCACTGAGCTTGAGGATGATCAATTACTGCAAGATCGGAGAGCAGAGCTTCACTCCAAGGCTATGCATGATCCGTCTAGGATCCCGACAGGTTAGACTCCTAATTCTCTTGTTCTAGCACAGACAATGGTCCCGACACTACCAATACAGGGTCCTCCTCCCTTGTCACTCAACCAGTTAAAGGCCAAAGGATTGAGGACCACTTTAGAGGAGAAGAGACTATCCACAGATAGTGTGGTGAACAGACATCCAGCTATATGGGACACTCTCAAGTTCCACAGATTTAAGGTTTTCACCAAGACCCGTGGCCTATACATTCCTACATGGGTTCGAGAGTTCTATGCTGCCTATAGTGACTTGGCGCCTCAGGGGAAGAAGAAGGTTAGTGCCTTCAAACTAGTAGACTCTGTGGTAGTTCGACGAAAGAGAGTAAAATGCAGAATCGATGATATAAATGTTGTGTTTGAGTGTGCTACCAGATTCATGCATGACTACTAGAGTATGATCGAGACACAGACTCTGGATGATCTCAAGGGTTGGCTGGCACCCCTGATTTCTGACACTACCCTGAGGTGGATTGAGACCAGATCATCAATAGAGAAAATCGACATCAATGTAGCTACTAGATATTGGTTTGGGTACATCAGCAACACGATCATGCCATTAGAAAATAAGTTAATTATCTGCCAACCAAAGGCAGCCTGTCTTGGATATTTCATAGCCTGGAAGCGGCTACATTTGGATTTGATCATTAAGTAGGAGATGGCCATGAGGGCCAAGAAGCGCAAGCCGTCTCTTTCTTTTCTAGTGTTGATTACCGAATTTTGTCAACGGGCCAGAGTTCCACGTGATGAGAAGCTTCTACCAACATCCGACATATAGAGGTCGAGTACATAAAAGATGAGGCTGACAAGAGGAGAGCACCTCTAGTGGACACATCCCTCAAGATTGATATTGAGGCACTACCTGTAGAGGCCATCATGCCTACCTCGGCCACTGAACCTTTAGGTAGTTCTAGCTCTGAACCTTCTGACACTCCTAGCACTTCTGCTACTCCCCCGACCGCTAGATCTACTGCATGTACTTCTACCTCTAGACCTCCGATCACCTTGGCGATACTGTATAAGATGGGGCATTTAGCCCAGTCCATCCATGTGCGTTTCCCTAGCTAGAGGCCGTGATTCGTAGGATTATTGAGAGAGATATCACTGCTGCATTGACACCTCTCAAGGCCTCGATTGATGCCCTTACGACAAGCGTAGAGGAATGTGAGAGAGGACATGGTGCTACTGAGGAGGTGACAACCTTGAAGGCTGACATTATTTGATTGACGAAAGATATGGACCAATTGAAGTCCACCAATTTCACCTCACTATTTGGGACGGTGGAGATCCCAGATGACCCTAGTACATATATTCATGCCTGTTCTGAGGTGCTTCCGGCTACTACCAGAGATGAGATTAAGGCTGATATTGCTATTGCTGAGTCACTTAGTGTGCTTGAAGAGAATATTTATAAGGACTTAGTTGACTTAGAGGGTGGGTTCCATGTTCGAGATAGCTAGACAGGCCTCCCTGAGGAATACTTCGATGGTGGCCTCTAGTGGAGCCAAGGTTGATGAGATATCGGGCACTGATGCCGCGACAAATAGAGTGGCTGAGATGCAAGCTTCACCTAGGTTTTGCCTGACAAGATGATTTCTATACTCCCTCTTTGTTATTCTTTTTATACTAAATTTGTTTTGGCTGCATTTGAGAACAACTGCTTATTTTTTGTTGGGTGGGGTGAGGTATTTCCATACCTACCTTTTATGATTGATTTATGAATAGTGGTTCTGTTTTGATTGTAAATGTTGAGCTTATTGTGTTATCTATATCTATATCTATATATATATATAGTTGTGATATTGTGGATGTTCTTAGGTTCTGGCCCTTTGTTTTGGTACGAAAATGGTTTTTGAAACAATTTAAAAAAATTTCCACCTCTTCTACGTATGTTGTGGTTGTTCTTGTGCAAATTTGAGTGTCAGTTGTGATCAATACCGATGACTTGAATAGTTCTCTTAATTGAATGAAATGAATGTGCGACTATGATGAGGCAAACTAAGTTACATAGGCAATATGTGAACTTTTAGCATCTCGTTGTGACTAGCCGGTTGTTGAATGAGTCTCTTGTAATAAACATTGCATGCTAGCTAGAAAGTGTGAAGTTTTGTTTGATTCGGTACCAATGACTTGTGTAGCGAGGCTGTCTTGAATATTATGCTTGATAACACCTAAAATTTGCCTTATTGGTTCGATTGATTGAGTGAAGCAAGCAATTGAAATGATCTTAGGCAAGAATTTTGGAGAGTGAGCCAATTTGACAATATACAACTTTGTGGCCAACCTTGTGAGATGTGTGAGCCTAGCTTGGCACCTTTTGAGCCTATCCTTTTCTTGGAAAAAACATGAGAAACTTTTACCTCTTTATCCCATCACCTATAAAAACCTAAGTTGGGGATGTGGTGAAAAAGAAGGAAAGTCAAGAAGTGTGACAAAATTCCCCCTTTTATGGATTGTTTTGAAAAAAATTTTTGGAACCCCTCCATATATAAAAAAAAATAAAGAGAAAGAAAAAGAAAATAAGAAAGAAAAGAAAAGGGCTGAAAAAGAGCAAAAATTGTGAAATAAAGTGTGTGAACATAGTGAATAATGGGGTATCCGGTGATTCATGTCTAGTTGAATAATGGAGTGGAGTTTGAACATGTTTGAATGTGAAAGAGAAGGAGAAAGAGTGATTTTTAGGCCATACTTCATGAAGGTAGAAGCCACTAAGCTTAAATGCCCATACCTTTGCATTCAGCCCCATTACAGGCCTTAAAAAGACCTTTGTAATCTTGAGTGAGCTGAAATGAATGTTGATTGAAAAATAAGGGCAAGCCTATGGGTGAAGTCATGCATGCATTCATCTTTTTTAGTGTGAAAGTTGAATGTGATTCCGTGACTTTAAATTGTTGAAGAAGTTTGTGTGAATGTGGAATCATCTTAGTTGTGAGGGCATTTGAGTACCTTTGTTGAGCTTGAACTTGTTTTTGAAGCAAGTATTGTGAACTTGAGTATCCTTGGCAACAGTGATTCACAATTTGAATCTTTGAGTGCACAATAGAGCATTGTATATGTAGTTTGAACCCTTTTGTGTGCATTCATGTTGAGTCTTATGCAACACTATTTGAGACATTCTTATTGAACTATTGATCTTGTGTTTTACTTGAGGACAAGCAAAAGTTTAAGTTGGGGGTGCTGATGAGTCCGAGATTCAGGAATAATAAGGGCTTTGTTTTGATACACTACTAAAAAAATAGTGAATACCGACCTCCGGAGGTCGGTATTCCCTATAATTCCGACCTAAAACCGACATCCCAGCTTAGGTCGAAAAAAGCTTGGTCGCTATTCAATACCGACCTCTGGAGGTCGGTATTTACTGACCTCGAGAGGTCAGTTTTTATTTTAAGTCGAAAAATTCATTATTTTATTTTTCGACTTCCTGGTGTCAGTTTTGTTATTTATCATATTTTGTAATACCGACATTCGAATGTTGGTATTTGTTAATTTTTTATATAATTAAATTTCGACCTTTGGATGTCGGTATTTTTATTATTCATTTTTGAGATTCTGACCTTCGGAAGTCGGTATTTTTATTTTCGTATTTTTGAAATTCCGACCTTCGGAGGTTGATATTTTTATTTTTGTATCTTTTAAATTCCGACCTCCGAAGGTCGGAAATTTTATTTTTGTATTTTTAAAATTTCGACCTCCAGAGGTCGGTAAGTTTATTTTTGTATCTTTTAAATTTCGACCTCCGGAGGTCGGTATTTTTATTTTTGTATCTTTTAAATTCTGACCTCTAGAGGTCTGTATTTTTATTTTTGTATTTTTAAAATTCCGACCTCCGAAGGTCGGTAATTTTATTTTTGTATCTTTTAAATTCCAACCTATGGAGGTCGGTAATTTTATTTTTGTATCTTTTAAATTCCGACCTCTTGAGCTCGATATTTTTATTTTCAAGTTTTGGAATTCTGACTTCCGGAGGTCGGTATTTTTATTTTTTTACTTTTACAATTCCGACCTCCGGAGGTCGGTTTTCTGCTATAAAACCTGCAGCAAATTTCTGCAATTTTAATTGCCCACCTGCATATTTATACCAAAACAACCCAAAGAATTTCAAATAAACTTCATCCAACCAAAACAACACAATATTTTCAATGTATACATTAAACTATTTCAAAATAAACTTCATCCAACTTCAAAAGAAACCAAAATACAATCAAACAATTCCAAAATATAGAAGTCTAAAATGTCAAATAGATACAACTACTCCTCATCACCCTGATCACTTTCCATTGCAGATATTGTCTCTCTATCCCTGCCATCGAAGCTTGAGGATGATGAACCACAATACCAAGACTTCTTCTTCTGATACACCTTTTCTGGATAGCCGTAGACTGAACCTCTAATCGGTTCACCAGCACTTTGTTTCCAAAGATTCTTATTTTCTTCTTGTGTAAATGGTCTATCCCGACTCTCAAGAGGTAGAGTACTACGATATTCCTGAGATATTCGTATATACCTATCCTGTAATTTAAACATATAACTCTACGAATAAGAATGTAATATTTAAACAACTTAACAATTTTCTAATTCTAACTAGTTTTGATATATTTATTTTAACTTATTGAAACAATTTAACTTTTTAACTTTAACAACATTATTTTTGACTTAATTCCGACAACTAAATCCACCAACTAAACGACATTGTTTATGTTAACTTATTAAACAACATAACTTTAACTAGTTTAGTTTTTGACTTAATTCCAACAACTAAATCAACCAACTAAACGACATTATTTATTTTAACTTACTGAAACAACTTAATAACTTTTTAACTTAACTACATAAGTTTTGACTTAATTCCAACAACTAAACCACATTATTTATTATAACTAATTTAAACAACTTAACTTTAACTAGTTCAGTTTTGACTTAATTCCAACAACTAAATCGACCAACTAAACGGCACTATTTATTTTCACTTATTTAAACAACTTAACAATTTTTTAACTTTAACAACATTAGTTTTGACTTAATTCCAACAACTAAATCGACCAACTAAATGACATTACTTATTTTAACTTATTGAATCAACTTAACAACTCTTTAACGTAACTACATTAGTTTTGACTTAATTCCAACAACTAAACCACATTATTTATTATAACTAATTTAAACAACTTAACTTTAACTAGTTTAGTTTTCACTTAATTCCAACAACTAAACGACACTATTTATTTACACTTATTTAAACAACTTAACAATTTTTTAACTTTAATAACATTAGTTTTGCCTTATTTCCAACAACTAAATCGACCAACTAAACGACACTATTTATTTTAACTTATTGAAACAACATAAGAACTTTTTAACTTAACTACATTAGTTTTGACTTAATTCCAACAACTAAACCACATTATTAATTATAACTAATTTAAACAACTTAACTTTAACTAATTTAGGTTTGACTTAATTCCAACAACCAAACGACACTATTTATTTTCACTTATTTAAACAACTTAACAATTTTATAACTTTAATAACATTAGTTTTGACTTAATTCCAACAACTAAATCGACCAACTAAACGACACTATTTATTTTAACTTATTGAAACAACTTAACAACTTTTTAACTTAACTACATTAGTTTTGACTTAAATCCAACAACTAAACAGCATTATTTATTATAACTAATTTAAACAACTTAACTTTAACTTGTTTAGTTTTGACTTATTTCCAACAACAAAACGACACTATTTATTTTCACTTATTTTAACAACTTAACAATTTTTTAACTTTAATAACATTAGTTTTGACTTAATTCCAACAACTAAATCGACCAACTAAACGACACTATTTAAAGCTAAGTGTCAACACTAGATGGACACAAATCGATCTTGCAAGAAAATCAATTTTGTCATCAATAGGATCAACTAGTGTTGGTACTTATGCTTAACAAACACATTAAATTAAAGCTAAGTGTCAACACTAGATGGACACAAATCGATCTTGCAAGAAAATCAATTTTGTCATCAATAGGATCAACTAGTGTTGGTACTTATGCTTAACAAACACATTAAATTAAAGCTAAGTTTCAACTCTAGATGGACACAAATCGATCTTGCAAGAAAATCAATTTTGTCATCAATAGGATCAACTTGTGTTGGTACTTATGCTAAACAAACATTCGATGGACACAAACAAATTATCACAAAATTTAAACTAAGTATCAATACTAGAAGGACACAAACACATTATAAAAAGAAATTGTACTTGAACTTTATAAATTTAAAAACACCAAACCTTATCTTCTTCTTTGATGAAAGAAGCTTGTATCAACTTTTTTTTTTGTTGAGCTTCCTTAGTTGCCTAGCTCATAAAATCAATTCTTTCAACACTAGAAAAATATTCAATAACTATTAGTTACTACATGGCACGAAAAGTTCTTAAATTAGTTAAATACAAACTTCAAATCCAAGAATATTAGTTATATATATATATATATATATATATATATATATATATATATATATATGTATGTATGTATGTATAAGTTCAAGTTTCAATTCAAGTTCATATCTAATTTCTAAACTTAATTAGTTATATATTCAAGCTAATTAGTTCCAAGTTCAAGTTCTAATTTCAAGTTCATATTCCTAATTAAGTTCAATTTATAGTAAATTAAAGTTATAATTAATTATCAGTTCTAACTAAGTTTTAATTCAAATCCCTAAAATTCCAAATTCAAACAAGCTAGCTAGTGTCCCAAATTCAAACTATTAAATAGCCTAAAATATCAAATATAATTCAAACTATTAGTCCTAAATTCCAAATTCAAACTAGTCTTAAAATTACAAATTGGAAGTACTCCTAGAATTCAAAAAACCAAACTATATTGCTAAAATCCCAAATTCAAACTATTAGTAGTCCTCAAATCTCAATAATAATTCAAACTAGTCGTAAATTCAAAGTTCAAACTAGTCTTAAAATCACAAATTCAAACTAGTCCAATCCCAAAATCTAACTAGTGCTAAAATCCTAAATTCAGACTAACTAGCTATTCCTAATCCCAAATTCAAACTATTAGTCCTAAAATCTCAATAATAATTCAAACTAACTCAAATAATACCCAAATTCAAACAACTCCTTAAATACCCTAATTCAATCTAATTTTACAATTCCAAAATCAAACTAATTAACTTAAGAAATACAAAATTTCAAACAAATCCTAAGATACCCTATTTCAAACTAACCCTAACATTAAAATTTTCAATTCACAATCAACAAACACAAACAAACAATCAAATAATCCCTAATTCAAACTAACAATCAAAAACCCTAAATCATTTACTTACTAATTAACTAACAATCAATAAAAAAAACTAATTCAATACACTAATTAACAAATTCAACAATCAGATTGAAAGAAATTTAAAAAAATATTATGCAACCCTAACCTTGAATTAAAGGAGAAGGGCAGTGGGTCGGGATGGAGGCGGCGCCGGTCGAGATGGAGCCACCAGCGTGACCTCCTGTTGCTGCGCCGGTAGAGATGGAGGAGCCAGTTGGGATGGAGGCGGCGCCGGTGCAAGCTGCCTCTGCTGCTGCCGCCTATACACTGCTACTGATCGAGGCGGCACACCGATTGGGATAGTGGTGCCACCTCCTGCTACTGCGCTGGTCGAGATATTGGGGGTCATGGCAGTCGGGGTGTGGGGGAGGGGTTGGATGACGTGAGAGAGGAGTGAGAGAACTTGGAGTGAAAAAAATGACCTTTAATGTTTTGAGATTATAAGTCTTTTTTTTTCAAAAGGAGTGTTAATTTACCGACCATAGAATGTCGGTATCTTTTAAAATAATTGCTAATATTTAAAATTATTGAATAAATACCGACATTGTGAAGTTGATATTATGTAAATTAAATAATAATTTATATATAACATTTAATAATTTGTTTTAATATAAACTCACCTCTTGAGCCGATTTTATTAATTAAAATTATATATGTATATTATATATATTTAATTTAATTCAATTACACATCAACAAAAGTTTAATTTAATAAATTTAATAATCAATTTAATTTTTATAAATCTAAATTATATACCTTCTAATTATATAAATTTAATTTTATTGATAATTTATCAATATCAAATTTAATATATAAATCTCCTTGAATTGATCATCGGTATTTCTTTAATTGATAATGTATTTCATATCTAAACCACTAATATATAAGACTTCATTTGTTAAACTACTCGAGGAGTATATAATTAATCAACAAATTTCATACTCCAATGAATTATCTTTTACATGTCATTGCCTACGATATGATCACTACGCTTGACATCCATTCAAGATCGAACATAATAATGTTGATAGAACTTGCTTTGTACAGTAATTTACGATGATTTAAATAAAATTAATTCAAAATATTTCTCAATTTTGTTTTTAATATTTAATTGAGAAAAAATAAAATATTTTTATTTATTTATTTATTTAATACAGACATCAAGAGGTCAGTTTTTGTTGTAACTCTTTTTTCTGAGCTTGGTGGTGTAGTGCGGCGTGGCGTGGCGTGGCATGGCGCAGGGATGGGTGGGGATGGGCAAAGATGGGGCAGTGGGTCGGGGTGAGACATGACTTAGGGTTTTGATACTATCATTCTTTTTTTAAGAGAAGTGTTTAATTTAACGACAACGGGATGTCGATATTATTTAAATAAAATAATAATTTAAATATACCGACCTCTTAAGTTCTGTATTTATTAGTTTATTTTAATATAAACGCATCTCTTGAGGTTGATTTTATTAATTAAAATTACATTTATAAATTAAAATTATATATATATATATATATATATATAATTTAACTACACATCAACAGAAGTTTAATTTAATAAATTTAATTTTATCGATCAAGTTAATTTTATAAATTTAATTTATATACCTCCTAATTATATAAATTTAATTTTATCGATCAACAAATTAAAGTTTATCAATATCAAATATAATATATATAAATCTCCTTGAATTAATTGATCATCGGTATTTCTTTAATTGATAATGTATTTCATATCTGAACCATTAATATATATGTATATATATAAGACTTGATTTGTTAAACTACTCAATAAGTATATACAATTAATCAACGTATTTCATACTCCGATGAATTATCCATTACATGTCATCATTGCTACGATATTATCATTACACTTGACATCCATTCAAGATCGAACGTATATAATAATATTATATCGCATTTCATACTCGAATAGATTATATTATATGTTAATTAGCTCTTCACCATGTATATCATGACATGATATATTAAGTTCATCATTTGACAATAGACTGATAGAATTTGTACATTACTCTACAAATATAAGTATAATTATATATTAATTCACATCAACGTAGTTTCATACTCTAAATATGGATTATAGATATTTTTTTTTATTTATTCCATGAATTCTAACTTTTTATTTATAAAAGTATACAAAATTGTTACACTTTTTTAAACAATTAATTGTAGGTGTAAAATGAAAATTTAGTATTATGCTAGCAAAATTATGATTTATAGGAACATTTTAAATAAACCGACCTCCGAATGCCACTTTTATTAAAAGTAATTAGATGAAATAAAAATACCGACCTCATGAGGTCAGTATTTTATATTAATTTATTTTTTAACCTATATAAAACTGCCATTTGAAAACGATTTATTTAAAGTTAATTGAAAATATGAATTTATTCAT
The DNA here is from genome assembly GCA_037074985.1 of Solanum bulbocastanum. Classification (NCBI taxonomy): domain Eukaryota; kingdom Viridiplantae; phylum Streptophyta; class Magnoliopsida; order Solanales; family Solanaceae; genus Solanum; species Solanum bulbocastanum. Next base: position 11,448,039 of record CM073602.1, on the reverse strand, counting down.
TTTCTGGAAGCCACTATATTAATATTTTAATGAAAATTAATTTAATTACATACTATTTAATTTTACCGACTTTCGTAAGTCAGTGTTATATAATTTTTTGTTTTTTATTTACGCAAAACCGTCCTCCGAAAGATGATTTAAATAAAATTAAATCAAAATATTTCTCAATCTTTTTATATATTTAATTGAAAAAAAAAATATTGTTATTTATTTATTTTATTTAATACCGACATCAAGAGGTTGGTTTTTATTGTAATTTATTTCTTTTCGGGAAAAATTCCAACCTCCAGATGTCGGTATTTTTATTTTTGTATTTTTAAAATTCTGACCTCCGAAGGTCGGTAATTTTATTTTTGCATTTTTTAAATTCCGACCTCCGGAGGTCGGTATTTTTATTTTTGTATTTTTGAAATTCTGACCTCCGGAGGTCGGTAATTTTATTTTTGTATTTTTTAAATTCCGACCTCCGGAGGTCGGTATTTTTATTTTTGTATTTTTGAAATTCTAACCTCCGGAGGTCAGTAATTTTATTTTTGTATTTTTGAAATTCTGACCTCCGGAGGTTAGTAATTTTATTTTTGTATTTTTTGAATTTCGACCTCTGGAGGTCGGTATTTTTATATTTTTTAAATTCTGACCTCCGAAGGTAAGTAATTTTATTTTTTATTTTATGCAAAATCGTTTAAATAAAATTAAATCAAAATATTTCTCAATTTAATTTATATATTTAATTGAGAAAAAAATAAAATATTGCTATTTATTTATTTTCCTGCTTTAATTTGCATAAAAACCGACTACTTGTAGTCGATTTTCATCTCAACGTAGTTTCATACTCTAAATATGGATTATTGATGTTTCTGATTTTTTCCACGTATTCTAACTTTTTATTTATAAAAGTATACAAAATTGTTAAACTTTTTTAAACAATTAATTGTAGGTGTAAAATGAAAATTTAGTATTATGCTAACAAAATTATGATTAATAGGAATATTTTAAACAAACTGACCTCCAGATGTCGCTTTTATTAAAATATTTGGATGAAATAAAAATACCGACCTTATGAGGTCAGTATTTTATATTAATTTATTTTTTAATTTATGTAGACCGTCATCCGGAAGACGATTTATTTAAAGTTAATTGAAAATACTAATTTATTAATTTTATGAAAGTCACTATATAAATATTTTAATGAAAATTAATTTAATTACATACTATTTAATTTTACCGACTTCTGAAAGTCGGTATTATAATATTTTTTGTATTTCATTTTACGCAAAACCGTCATCTGGAAGACAATTTTAATAAAATAAATCAAAATATTTCTCAATTTTGTTTTTTATATTTAATTGAGAAAAAAATAAAATATTGTTATTTATTTTTTTTATTAATACCGACATCAAGAGGTTGGTTTTTATTGTAATTCATTTTTCCCGGGAAAAATTCTGACCTCCAGAGGTCGGAATTTTGTTTTCCCGCTTTATTTTGCATAAAAACCGACTACTTGTAGTCGGTTTTCTAAATTTTTTATTCTTTTTAAGAATACCGACCTCCGGAGGTCGGAAATTACTGACCTCCATTTGAGGTCGGTAATTTTTAGGTCGATATTCACTGTTCTTTTAGTAGTGATAGGTATAAGTGTCCTCAAATTCCTAATTTATGCTATAAACTAATGTTAAAGCGTTGAATTTCTGGTATGTGAACTAAGGAGCAAGGCAAGAACACTACGAGGCAAAAGGAGCAAAACGAGCTGAAAAAGTGAAAAGTAATCTTGGTGATTGCCAAGACCACTCGGAGAACCGCCAAGTGGCCTTTCTAGTTAGCCTAAAGTTCTAGGTTTTCAACCCTAGGGAAGAAACCAAGTTAGCAACAGAATTGGCCAATTAGCAACTCACCGATCTATTTCGCGACATCAAGTTGGATCGCCCAAAGTTTCAGAACTTAGGAAGCTAAAGATCAATGCAAAATGGCGATGAAAGGGAGTAAAGGGAGGATTACCGAATGATTCGGCGAGGCCCGACTTATCTTGCCCAATGGTTTTTTAGGCCAAATTTTGGGCAACTATAAATTGAGTTTTGAACTATAAATTTATGAGGATGTGATCATTGAGTAGAGTTTGCTTTTGAGATTTAGACTTCCATTGTAGACTTTGAAGCCTTTTGAGGCTCAAACTTGAAGATTTGCAAGTGGGTCTTTGAATTTAACCTTTGGAAAACATTATAAAGGCTTGGAGACTATTGCCCAGCTGATGGCTAATCGAGTTGGTAATTTTTTTTTAGTTTTTCTATGATGTTTAGCTAAAACCCCAATTCTTGGGTTTTGATCATGTGATTATGGGTTAAATTAGGTTATGGGTATTATTATTTACCAATTTAAATGCTTAATTGAAGTGGGTTTTAATGGATATTTGTGTTTTAATATAAGAATTGTTGTTTCAAATGCAGTTTGAAATTCTAGGCTTGCTTGAAAAAGATGTTTTAGAATCAAAGCTTACAATTGATGATTGTATTTATTGGGGTGATATGGATTTAGCTCGAAAGAGTGAATCCTAATCTTGATTCTACCTATCTAGTTCAAGAGAGTTGATAAATTAAGGTGTGGGTTGTTCCTATTTGTTAAGCTTTTTGACATTCGAAAGAAAGCACTTGATTCATGATAGTTGTTCCTCAGTTTCCTGGGTCTCACTTTCTCAAGATGAAACCGTCAAGACCCACTACTAAGGATGCTAAAATACTACGTTGGCTCTGTACTTCTCTCCCGGCCAAGCACAAGACTCTTAAATTTATCACATCAAAGATGCAATAATGATGTTAAACCACTATAATAATTTAGACCCACTTCGGATTAGCACCACAAATCACTAATTGATGACACCTATTTCGTAGAAGGACACAATTGGTCACATTGTCAAACCCCCAAGGTTAGTGTTTTAGCCAATCATGATGAAAAGATGAAAATCAACATCTGCCACGTTTTCCATAGCTGGGTAAATGAAATTCGAAAGTTAAAATCAACTACAATTTTCTCAATTACAAAATTACAATGAAAAACCTTGCTAAAATCACTTGAAATCCACAATGGCAGTGTTTTCACTCTTAATATTTTGTTCTTCACATTTCTGAATACCTTCTCTCTCCTCCAAAAATCAATTTATGCAAATTTGATTTGTGGCTGTTTCTGGTCAATTGGTGAGATAAGTCACGCTTCACCGACCATTCAGCGACTCATTGAGTTTTGTTCGTCTCACCTTCATTTTTTACCTCTTCTTAGTCCACCACCGTAACTTTAGGAGAGCTAGATTGGGATCGCTGAGTGATTACACGACACACCCTTTTTCCTTTCCTCTCACCCATTAACACTTGTTTGGATTTCCATCAGTAATTTCTGCGACCTGGTCATGCCAACGCGATTGGCTACACGCCGAGTGGAACTGGTGCTCGCTGAAGCTACCCCTAATTCAGCCTTTGCGTTCTGTAACTTTAGGTGGTAGAGTGGCAATTTTACGAGTCGCCGAGTGACATCAACGATTGTCAGAAATATTTTTCCTTTCTCTTTTTTGGTCGTGTTGTCTCTATTGCCCATAGAAGTCCTAGCTTTGTTCCTCAATCCATGTATCTGGAAATCATTGGTTTTACATCAGTTTTTGGAGCAAAATAAGCATTTGAGGACACTAAATCTATATAAATAAAACCCTAAATGAGTCCAAATCTCAGACTCATCAACACCCCTAACTTATACTTTTCCTTGTCCTCAAGTAAAACTCAAGCTCAGCAGTTCAATAATGATGTCTCAAAAAGTGTTGCATAAGACTCAATCATGAATGCACACAACAAGACTCAATTTACTCATGTAATATCAATTGTGCACTCAAATATTCAAGTTGTGACTCTATATTATCAAAGATTCTCAAGTTCACAGTACTTGCTTCAAATACAAGTTCAAGCTCAACAAAGGTATTTGAATGCCCTCACACAAAGATGATTCCCTATTCACACACAATTTGTTCAACAATTTATAGCTCTGAAATCACAACAACTCTCACACTGAGAAAGATGAACACATGTATGACTTCACCTATATGCTTGCCCTTATTTTTCAATCAACCTTCGTTTCAGCTCACTCAAGATCAAAAAGGTCTTTTCAAGGCTTGTAACGGGGTTGCGTGTAAAGGTATGGCCATTTAGGCTCATTGGCTTCTATCCTTATGAAATGTGGTGTGAACAACACTTCCTTTCCTTTTCTTATTCATTTTTATTCATGCTCAGAATTCACCCCATTATTCATTTTCCATGAAACTTTGGACACCCCATTTCTTTTTGCAACTTTATTTCAAAACTTTTTCATTCATTTTCTTTTTCTTTATTCTTTTGTTTTCTTTTTTTTTTTTTTAGTATGGAGGGGTCCCATCTTTTTCAAAACCATGGGTAGAGGGAAATTTGTTCACATTTCTTTATCTAACTTCTGTTTTCACTACACCCCTAAGTTAGTCTTTTGGCCTAAGTTGGCAATTCCAACAAACCACATCTCAAGAGGATTATACGTGAAGGGATAGAGAGAGGTTTCATTTGCTCATGTTTTTTCCAAGGAAAAGGGTAAGGCTCAAAGGGTGTTCAAGAAAAATTTACACACTCACAAGGTAGGCCCAAAAGAGGTGTAGTGTCAAATTGTTTCACTCTTTAAACTTTTTTCGAAGATCATTTCAAGAGCTTGCATCATTTAGTCAACGGACCAACGGGGAAAATTCTAGGTGTCATCATACATGGTTCTTAGTAAGCTCATCACACAAGTCATTAACACCAATGTCAAACAAGACTCCACACTTTTGCTAGTGTGCAATGTTCGTCACAAGAGACTCAATTCTATAACCATCTAGTTACAACGAGATGCAAAAAGTTCACATATTGCCTATGTAACTTCATTTGGCCTCGTCGTAGCCGCACATTCATGTTTGTTCGATTGAGAGCAGTATTCAAGTCATTGGTATTGATACCAACCGACACTCAAATTTGAACAAGAATAGTTCCAATTAAATACACTCAAAGGAATTCGCCGACCAAGCACACCCCCCCACTAAAAGCATTCAACATTGTCCCCCCATATGAGTAGAGAACGGACACTCCTGCAAATAAAATAAGAATAAAATTAGAAACTAGCAAATAAAGACAAAATTCTAGTATGTAAACATGCAAAGCAAGGTGATGAGGAATCTTCACTAAGCACCCAGTTGGCGAGAAAATGAATCAGTCACTAAATACTTCTGCAGTGCACCCAATAAACTGAATATCACATTTAGTTCCAGTGGATAACACTAACACAAAGGGGCAAATAAATGGAGATGTAGGAGGTAGCTGATATACCGTGAGTTTACAGTATTTTAAATACATTTCACTTAAGAGTTGTGTGTGTCTAGGGCCATTTTGTATTAGAACTAATGACTATTGTGCTATATTTGCAGGAAATAACCTGGGACGAAGTTGAGAGAGACAGCAGCTGAATTTCTACAAAAGGAGGCACCTACGGAGGTGACCTATGAACCGTAGGTCCAGTCACACTCCGTAGGTTGGAGGTGTAGATGGAGCATCAGGGATGTCTTGAGCAAGTGTGGAACCACGGTGGCCATTGACGGATCGTAGGTCGACCTACGGGCCGTCCTGCACGTCCATCATTTGTATCAGAAAGTGTGAGTTCTAGTACCTGATGAAAAGTTCTAAGTATGGAGCCACGAGAGGGGAACCACAGACCGTAGGTCAACTTATGGTCCATTCTGCAGGTCCGTCGTTTGCATCAGAAAGTTGAAGGTTCCAAGCCTCTGTGAATTTGTCTAAGTCTGAGCTATAGAAGGGACCCACGGATAGTAGGTCGATCCATGGTCCGTAGGTCAGTCTCGTTGATTGAAGCCGTGTCTAGCAGTTTTATTTCCTTATTTCGTTTCCTTTTTATTTAGGACTATGTTTCCTATAAATAAGGCATGTAGGCCTCATTTGTAGGGGTTAGCCACTATTGTTAACTCTAGTTCTTGGTGTGTTCTTGGGATTTAACTTGCAAACATTAGCAATTTGATTTCTAATTTCGGTTTATAAAGATTCTTGCTTTGAATTTCAATTGAAGATTCTAGGTTTCTTCTACTCATTATGTAAGTTCATGAATTCTTCTTCTAAAAATATATATTGTGTTCCTGCTAACATGGGTAACTAAATCCACAACTAGGGTTGTAGGAACCATGAGCAATTAATAAAGTATGAATAGTAACCAAGTAATTCTTAAATAGTATTATTACATGCATTGATAATTCTTTCATTTAGCAGTCTTTTTAACGGTGCGCAACGTTAGAACTTGCCTTGTTGCTACTTTTTGGACTAATGAGGTAGTTAATAAGAAAAGAATTATCAACATAGATTTAGTGTGATACTATCTAATAGTCTAATGTGAATTGGTGCGAGGGTCAAAACTAAGTCATACATTGATGTGATGTCTAATATGAGGTAAAGGTAAGGGTTAGTAAATTATACACACATAACCGGACCAAGGTGTGGGGTGAAGTTCTCTATTTGTCGGACCAAGGATTTAGGGATACATAACTTACCACTTTGTATGTGATACACTAGAAAATGATTACTATTACTAGGATTACCATGTTATGAGCTTATGGGAAACACATATACCCTAGTTACTTTCTCTCATTAATATCAACTAAAGTTTGAACACTACTAAAAAAACAGTGAATACCGACCTCCGGAGGTCGGTATTCCCTATAATTTCGACCTAAAACTGACATCCCAGCTTAGGTTGGAAAAAGCTTGGTCGCTATTCAATACCGACCTCCAGAGGTCGGTATTTACTGACCTCTCGAGGTCAGTTTTTATTTTAAGTCGGAAAATTCATTATTTTATTTTCCGACTTCCTGATGTCAGTTTTGTTATTTCTCATATTTTGTAATACTGACATCCGAATGTCGATATTTGTTAATTTTTTATATAATTAAATTTCGACCTCTGGATGTCGGTATTTTTATTTTTCATTTTTGAGATTCTGACCTCCGGAGGTCGGTATTTTTATTTTTGTATCTTTTAAATTCCGACCTCCGGAGGTCGGAAATTTTATTTTTGTATTTTTTAAATTCTGACCTCCAGAGGACAGAATTTTATTTTTGTATCTTTTAAATTCCGACCTCCGGAGGTCGGTATTTTTATTTTTGTATTTTTAAAATTCCGACCTCCAGAGGTCGGTAATTTTATTTTTGTATCTTCGAAATTTCGACCTCCGAAGGTCGGTAATTTTATTTTTGTGTCTTTTAAATTCCGACCTCAGGAGGTCGGTATTTTTATTTTTTAGTTTTGGAATTCTGACTTCCGGAGGTTGGTATTTTTATTTTTTACTTTCAAAATTCTGACCTCCGGAGGTCGGTTTTCTGCTATAAAACAGGCAGCAAATTGCTGCAATTTTAATTGCCCACCTACATATTTATACCAAAACAACCCAAAGAATTTCAAATAAACTTCATCCAACCAAAACAACACAATATTTTCAATATATACATTAAACTATTTCAAAATAAACTTCATCCAACTTCAAAATAAACCAAAATACAATCAAACAATTCCAAAATATAGAAGTCTAAAATGTCAAATAGAAACAACTACTCCTCATCACCCTGATCACTCTCCATTGCAGATATTGTCTCTCCATCACCGCCAAGACTTCTTCTTCTGATACACCTTTTCTGGATAGCCGTAGACTGAACCTCTAATCGGTTCACCAGCACTTTGTTTCCAAAGATTCTCGTTTTCTTCTTGTGTAAATGGTCTGTCCCGACTCTCAAGAGGTAGAGTACTACGATATTCCTGAGATATTCGTATATACCTATCCTGTAATTTAAACATAGAACTCTACGAATAAGAATGTAATATTTAAACAACTTAACAATTTTCTAAGTCTAACTAGTTTTGACATATTTATTTTAACTTATTGAAACAACTTAACTTTTTAACTTTAACAACATTATTTTTGACTTAATTCCGACAACTAAATCCACCAACTAAACGACATTATTTATGTTAACTTATTAAACAACTTAACTTTTACTAGTTTAGTTTTGACTTAATTCCAACAACTAAATCAACCAACTAAACGACATTATTTATTTTAACTTATTGAAACAACTTAATAACATTTTAACTTAACTACATAAGTTTTGACTTAATTCCAAAAACTAAACCACATTATTTATTATAACTAATTTAAACAATTTAACTTTAACTAATTTAGTTTTGACTTAATTCCAACAACTAAATCGACCAACTAAACGGCACTATTTATTTTCACTTATTTAAACAACTTAACAATTTTTTAACTTTAACAACATTAGTTTTGACTTAATTCCAACAACTAAATCGACCAACTAAACGACATTATTTATTTTAACTTATTGAAACAACTTAACAACTCTTTAACTTAACTACATTATTTTGACTTAATTCCAACAACTAAACCACATTATTTATTATAACTAATTTAAAAAACTTAACTTTAACTAGTTTAGTTTTGACTTAATTCCAAAAACTAAACAACACTATTTATTTTCACTCATTTAAACAACTTAACAATTTTTTAACTTTAATAACATTAGTTTTGACTTAATTCCAACAATTAAATCGACCAACTAAACGACACTATTTATTTTAACTTATTGAAACAACATAACAACTTTTTAACTTAACTACATTAGTTTTGACTTAATTCCAACAACTAAACCACATTATTTATTATAACTAACTTAAAAAACTTAACTCTAACTAGTTTAGGTTTGACTTAATTCCAACAACTAAATGACACTATTTATTTTCACTTATTTAAACAACTTAACAATTTTTAAACTTTAATAACATTAGTTTGACATAATTCCAACAACTAAATCGACCAACTAAACGACACTATTTATTTTAACTTACTGAAACAACTTAACAACTTTTTAACTTAACTACATTAGTTTTGACTTAGTTCCAACAAGTAAACCATATTATTTATTATAACTAATTTAAACAACTTAACTTTAACTAGTTTTGTTTTGACTTAATTCCAACAACTAAACGACACTATTTATTTTCACTTTTTTAAACAACTTAACAATTTTTTAACTTTAATAACATTAGTTTTGATTTAATTCCAACAACTAAATCAACCAACTAAACGACACTATTTATTTTAACTTATTGAAACAACTTAACAACATTTTAACTTAACTACATTAGTTTTGACTTAATTCCAACAACTAAACCACATTATTTATTATAACTAATTTAAACAACTTAACTTTAACTCGTTTAGTTTTGACTTAATTCCAACAACTAAATTGACCAACTAAACGACACTATTTATTTTAACTTATTTAAACAACTTAACAATTTTTTAACTTTAACAACATTAGTTTTGACTTAATTCCAACAACTAAATCGACCAGCTAAACGACATTATTTAATTTACTTATTGAAACAACTTAACAACTTTTTAACTTAACTACATTAGTTTTGACTTAATTCCAACAACTAAGCCACATTATTTATTATAAATAATTCAAACAACTTAACTTTAACTAGTTTAGTTTTGACTTAATTCTAACAACTAAACGACCCTATTTATTTTCACTTATTTAAACAACTTAACAATTTTTTAACTTTAACAACATTAGTTTTGACTTAATTCCAACAACTAAATCGACCAACTAAACGACATTATTTATTTTAACTTATTGAAACAACTTAACAACTCTTTTACTTAACTACATTTGTTTTGACTTAATTCCAACAACTAAACGACATTATTTATTATAACTAATTTAAACAACTTAACTTTAACTAGTTTAGTTTTGACTTAATTCCAACAACTAAATCGACCAACTAAACGGCACTATTTATTTTCACTTATTTAAACAAGTTAACAATTTTTTAACTTTAACAACATTAGTTTTGACTTAATTCCAACAACTAAATCGACCAACTAAACGACACTATTTATTTTAACTTATTGAAAACAACTTAACAACTTTTTAACTTAACTACATTAGTTTTGACTTAATTCCAACAACTAAACCACATTATTTATTATAACTAATTTAAACAATTTAACTTTAACTAGTTTAGTTTTGACTTAATTCCAACAACTAAATCGACCAACTAAACGGCACCATTTATTTTCACTTATTTAAACAATTTAACAATTTTTTAACTTTAACAACATTAGTTTTGACTTAATTCTAACAACTAAATCGACCAACTAAACGACATTATTTATTTTAACTTATTGAAACAACTTAACAACTCTTCCACTTAACTACATTAGTTTTGACTTAATTCCAACAACTAAACCACATTATTTATTATAACTAATTTAAACAACTTAACTTTAACTAGTTTAGTTTTGACTAAATTCCAACATCTAAACAACACTATTTATTTTCACTTATTTAAACAATTTAACAATTTTTTAACTTTAATAACATTAGTTTTGACTCAATTCCAACAACTAAATCGACCAACTAAATGACACTACTTATTTTAACTTATTGAAACAACTTAACAACTTTTTAACTTAACTACATTAGTTTTGACTTAATTCCAACAACTAAACCACATTATTTATTACAACTAATTTAAACAACTAAACTTTAACTAGTCTAGTTTTGACTTAATTCCAACAACTAAATCGACGAACTAAACGGCACTATTTATTTTCACTTATTTAAACAACTTAACAATTTTTTAAATTTAACAACATTAGTTTTGACTTAATTCCAACAACTAAATCGACCAACTAAATGACATTATTTATTTTAACTTATTGAACCAACTTAACAACTTTTTAACTTAACTACATTAGTTTTGACTTAATTCCAACAACTAAACCACATTATTTATTATAACTAATTTAAACAACTTAACTTTAACTAGTTTAGTTTTGACTTAATTCCAAAAACTAAATCGACCAACTAAACGACACTATTTATTTTAACTTATTGAAACAACGTAACAACTTTTTAACTTAACTACTAATTTAAAGCTAAGTGTCAACACTAGATGGACACAAATCGATCTTACAAGAAAATCAATTTTGTCATCAATAGGATCAACTAGTGTTGGAACTTATGCTTAACAAACACATTAAATTAAAGCTAAGTGTCAACACTAGATGGACACAAATCGATCTTACAAGAAAATCAATTTTGTCGTCAATAGGATCAAATAGTGTTGGTACTTATGCTTAACAAAATAGATTAAATTAAAGCTAAGTGTCTACAGTAGATGGATACAAATTGATCTTGCAAGAAAATCAATTTTGTCATCAATAAGATCAACTAGTGTTGGTACTTATGCTTAACAAACACATTAAATTAAAGCTAAGTGTCAACACTAGATGGACACAAATCGATCTTGCAAGAAAATCAACTTTGTCATCAATAGGATAAACTAGTGTTGGTACTTATGCTTAACAAACACATTAAATTAAAGCTAAGTGTCAACACTAGATGGACACAAATCTATCTTGCAAGAAAATCAATTTTGTCATCAATAGGATAAACTCGTGTTGGTACTTATGCTTAACAAACACATTAAATTAAAGCTAAGTGTCAACACTAGATGGACACAAATCGATCTTGCAAGAAAATCAATTTTGTCATCAATAGGATCAACTAGTGTTGGTACTTATGCTTAACAAACACATTAAATTAAAGCTAAGTTTCAATACTAGATGGACACAAATAAATCTTTCAAGAAAATCAATTTTGTCATCAATAGGATCAACTTATGTTGGTACTTATGTTAAACAAACATTCGATGGACACAAACAAATTATCTCAAAATTTAAACTAAGTATCAATACTAGAAGGACACAAACACATTATAAAAAGAAATTGTACTTGAACTTTATCAATTTAGAAACACCAAACCTTATCTTCTTCTTTGATGAAAGAAGCTTGTATCAACTTTTTTTGATGTTGAGCTTCCTTAGTTGCCTAGCCCACAAAATCATTTCTTTCAACACTAGAAAGATATTCAATAACTATTAGTTACTACATGGCACGCAAAGTTCTTAAATTAGTTAAATACAAACTTCAAATCCAAGAATATATTCAAGCTAATTAGTTCCAAGTTCAAGTTCTAATTTCAAGTTCATATTCCTAATTAAGTTCAATTTATAGTAAATTCAAGTTATAATTAATTATAAGTTCTAATTAAGTTTTAATTCAAATCCCTAAAATTCCAAATTCAAACTAGCTAGCCAGTGTCCCAAATTCAAACTATTAAATAGCCTAAAATATCAAATATAATTCAAACGATTAGTCCTAAATTCCAAATTCAAACTAGTCTTAAAATCACAAATTGGAAGTACTCCTAGAATTCAAAAACCAAATTATATTGCTAAAATCCCAAATTCAAACTATTAGTAGTCCTCAAATCTCAATAATAATTCAAACTAGTCATAAATTCAAAGTTCAAACTAGTCTTAAAATCACAAATTCAAACTAGTCGTAAAATCCCAAAATCTAACTAGTGCTAAAATCCTAAATTCAAACTAGTTAGCTATTCCTAATCCCAAATTCAAACTATTAGTCCTAAAATCTCAATAATAATTCAAAATAACTCAAATAATACCCAAATTCAAACAACTCCTTAAATACCCTAATTCAATCTAATTTTACAATTCCAAAATCAAACTAATTAACACAAGAAATACCAAATTTCAAATAAATCCTAAGATACCCTAATTCAAACTAACCCTAACATTAAAATTTTCAATTCACAATCAACAAACACAAACTAACAATCAAATAATCCCTAATTCAGACAAACAATCAAAAACCCTACATCATTCAATTACTAATTAACTAACAATCAATAAAAAAACTAACTCAATACACTAATTAACAAATTCAACAATCAAATTGAAAGAAATTAAAAATAATATTATGAAACCCTAACCTTGAATTAAAGGAGAAGGGCAGTGGGTTGGGATGAAGGCGGCGCCGGTCAAGATGGAGCCGCCGGCATGACCTCCTGTTGCTGCCCGGTCGAGATGGAGGCGCCGGTTGGGATGGAGGCGGCGCCGGTGCAAGTTGCCTCTACTGCTGCCGCCTATGCGCTGCTGCTGATCGAGGCGGCGCACCGGTCGGGATGGTGGCGCCACCTCCTGCTG
>CM073602.1:11330729-11434354 GCA_037074985.1 Solanum bulbocastanum | reverse complement strand
CAGCAAGCCAACCCATGGACAAGACCAACTTGGTGATCTGACTTATAGTGAGGCGACACGCTGAATAGATCAGTGATGTCAATCTCGATCGCCTAAAGTTACAGACTAGAGATGGTAAAAGGCCAAGCCAAGAAAGCAATAGAAAGGAACACTTCGGGTAACACCGAACATGTCAGTGAACCCCAACTTACTTTGTTGAGTTATTCTAATGCTTAAATTCTGGGCATATAAATGCAATTTTCAAATGAAGAAAGAGAGTTCCCACATTGTCCAATTTTGGGTTTTCGACCTTCAACATTCTAAACAATATTTTTATACTTTTTGAGTAGAGTTTTAGGGTTTGTTTGATTTTTATCGTCAATTTGAGCAGTTGGAGAATTGTGGATTGTTGCCCTAACTGATGGAAAACATAGTTGGTAACAATTTCTTGTTCTTTATTATGTTTGGCTAAAACCCCCATTCTTGGGGGGTGTGATTGTGTAGTTGAATGTTTCTATTAGCTTATGGGTGTTAATATTTACTGATTTTATTGTTGATTTGATATGAGTTCAATTAATAGTCTGTGTTTGAATTGAGGAAATATAGTTGTAAATGCAATTCGAGTTTAGTACTCTAAGGTTGCTTGAGAAAGAAGCATAAGAGTTAAAATTATTAGTTGATGATTGTAGTGATTGTGTTGTTGCGAATTTAGCTTGACAAACTAGGTCTAAATGCAATCCTACAAATTTAGCTTGAAACAGTACATTGCTTAAGGTAGTGCACTGTTTATCTGGTTTTTACTTGTCGAGGTTTGAAAGAACTCGCTTGATTCGTAATAGGTTATTGAGAAATGGCTATTGCATCCAAAGCCTAGCCTACCCACTATGATTCAACAATTTTTAGTAAATAATAATCACCCATTTTGCGGAATTGGCATTCAGCTTATCACACTCCTAAGAAACCCTCTCTAAATTTTTACTTCCAGTTATTTGTAGTTGTTAATTGGTCACCCAAATCTCCCATTTGACATTAATTTCCAAAACCTCGTCATTTACTTTATTGTTGCAAAAATATCTACATCCTCAAATGATTAGAATACCATTTTACATCGTAATTGAATTTTTTACCGTATCACTCCATGTGGGATCGACCCCTACTCTTAGTTGGGTTTATACTTGTTAGAGACCGTCTACACTTAGAATTGGACAATGCATAGTTGAGCGTTATAAAAAATGGCGCCACTACCGGGGAGTGGTGTTTTGAATTATTTATGGAAGTTTAGTTGTGAACTGATTTTATTGTAGTTGAATCAACTTATTTTTGTTCTTTGTTGGCTGCTCTTAAACATGTGAGGAGATGAGTGTTAATGGGAGCAATGCCTGCCAACTTGGGAATAACGGAAAATTTCATGATGTCAATGAATATCAGTTGGGAAGTGTGGATGCTCTCTGATTGCCTCTAACTCTGGGCAATACAGTGTGCCATGTGACTAGCACTACATTACAACTGTTTCAAATGAAGGGTCTCTTCGGAGGACTTGCTCATGAGGACCTTTATAATCACATCCAAAACTTTGTGGATATGTGTGGGTCGTTTTGTTTCATGAACATCACTTAGAAGCCGGTCCAACATTGTTTGTTTCCCTTTTTTTTTAATGGGGGGAGTCAAAGAAGTTGTTGAGTGATTTACAAATAGAGTCAAACACTTCTTGGGAGGAGCTAAATGATGCATTTTATGTAAGGTATTTCCCTCACTCGAAGATGGTGAAGTTGAGGGATAATATTTAGAACTTCAAGCGAGTGGATGGTGAACTTATTCACGATACATGGATGAGGTTCCAAAAGTTGCTGCTCTAATGTTCAATTCATGGACTACAGAATTAAGTGTTGTTACAATATTTCTACCGGAGCCTCAACTCAGTCAACAAGGGTGTGGCAGACCAGCTCGTTTGAGAATAAATCATGCAACAACTATTTGACATAGCATCTAATCTTCTTGATGAGATGACAAAAATCAATCAAGCTTGGTACTTCGTTGAACTTTGGGAGGACAAAGGAACAAATGGAAAAGATTCAAGAGCTACATGAAAACATGTCCAAGTTGATGACCCAAATGGACCTATTGATGAAACATGTCATGGGATGTGGTTTGAAGGCTGTGAATGCAATTGGAATTAGTGGATTAAATCTTGATGAAGTGCACTTTGAAGATATGTACAATGAAGAAGTGGGTTTATTGACAAATTAGGCAGGAATTGTCTGTCCAAACTACCTAAGGTCGGGCGAGAATAAAGGTTGGAACAGGGATTGCGATAACGGTTAAAGAGACCAAGATAGGGAATGACGTGATTGTGGTACAAACCGGAGGGAGTGGGATGGCGATAAAGAATGATATGTGCCTCCCCATGAGCATCAAAAGCTAAAAGAGCCAAGGGTTGATCCTGAAAATTTCAACACCGATGATATGCTTTCTCGCATTCTCAACAAAGTTGAAGGATCGGACAAGGTGCTAAAGAAAATGAAAGATGACATCTCCTCTTTGAACCAAACAGTTACTTTACATTCAGTATCTATTAAGAAACTAGAAACACAGATGGGTCAAATCTAGAATCATTTGAATATAAGACTAAAAGGAGGTTTACCGATTGATACCACGGTTAACCCAAAGAATGAAGTTTGAAGGCATGTATTCGTTGTTCCACGACGTTAAATAAAGTGCTTCTTGGGAAGGAATCCAAGTTTTAGTTTTTTTTATTTGAAAATCGGTTGTTAGCTGCAAAAGTTGAAAATTCAAAATTTGGGAGAAATAGGAAATATGGTGAGCTCAGGTACCATTCAGTGAATCAATGAAAGTGTCGGCGAGCCCGATATAGATCACCTTTCTGATCAACGAAAGAGTTGGTGTTTTGGTAAATTCGACTGGCAAAATTACAGTTTGGCTCATCACCGAATGGGTCGGTGAAATATGTGACCACCGGCAATTAGGGTGCGAACTTGTAAGATCCCATACTTTTTCTCTAAATCGTGCATAATAAACATAGCGTAGTATGGCATGGTTATATGAGCTGTATATGAATTTGTATAGTACACTGGAGATTAAGATTTCAAAGAGGTGGCAATGTGAAGGAACTAAACTAAAGTTTTAGGTCAAAGGTAACCCTCAAACAAAGTGCATGATTAAAGAAATAGGTCAGGTAGAACTTCACCCGTTTGAAATGATTAAATTGTCCCATACCGTGTGGATAAGCTATGAGTGTACAAAAAGCTAAGAATAGTGTGTAATGAGGTATTTTAGTAGCACAAGGGTCGTATGTTAAATTTTAAAGTCGAAAATTAGTGAAACTAAGGTTGGCAAAAGTTGTCAAAGTTTCTTTAATAATATTTTCTGAACTTTGGGTGAAATGTCTTGGATGTTTTCTCCCAATGTATAAAGATTTAGAAAGCCTATCACCAATTAAATCGAAGGCCTACAAGTCTAGTTTGCAACGCAAAAAACCCCGTATCCAACGAACATTGGAGTAAAGAGTTATGAGGGTTTTACTACGGACTGCTGGGGAAGAATTTGTGTCGGATCCGAATCGGGTCAAAAATGTGGTATGTCGGCTTACTCAATGTTTAATCCATGAAAACATTTCTTTGCACTTCCAAACTAGAAATAAATCTTAAGAGAGGATTCGTATGGAGTTCTTGCATGATGAAGGTTAGTTTTTAACGATTTCTACCATTAAAGGTTGCCCCCGTGCCTAGAAATGTGATCTCAGGTGATAATTGTTTTCCCCTTCAATTAGCTGCATTTGGAACTAGTTTTTGAAGATATAAATTTGTAGTTATTGGTGTTTCTTCAAGTTTTAAACTTGGTTAACTAAGGTAATCATCTCAGGACTATTTTATGATTGTTTTTATGAAGTTCTACGGACATTTCGTCAAGTTGAGGCCATTTGGCAAATTTGCCAATTTAAGATCAATTATGAACTGGTTATATGTACGTACCAGTTGTATATATATAGTTTTTGCGAAACTTAGGACCTAAGAAATTACTTTCATGAGGAAGCTACGGTCATTCGAGCGTTCATTGGAAAGGTATGTTAAGACGAAGCTACATCCCTCATTTTTGCACCACTCCTGGGAAATTCCTAAAATGCCAAATGTGATATTTTGCTATTCTCTTGCTAGAAAGACCTTCAGTGAAAGGCATTGGGATCTTAGCTGAATTATTTTCATGATTCTATTATTTTGATATTCCACTCGTTTCGATAAATAAAGTGTTCAACATCTATAAGTCATTTTATCAGTTTCCTTGATTATAAGTCCGCACGTACGACTACTTATTCTTCTTTGGGTGATGTTACTTAAAATGTAACACGAAACCCTTATTACTTGTGACCAGACCTACCAAAGTTATTATTAAAAAAAATCTTTAAAGTAACTCACGATCTTCAAGACTCTCAAATATAATTTAAATGTAAACTATTTTTTCAATTGGTTTTTGAAATATTTCTTTTATAAATTATCTAAGAACCAAGTTAGGAACTAAGTAAGTCACCTTAAACTTGTTATGAATATCAACAAGGTTAGGTTATCTTTCTAAAAGTTGGGTTAACTTTTGGAAGAACATATGGGGTTATTAGAACAAGACTACATACGGGACAAGATTGGCAACATGACAATAGTAATATATAGGTGTTATAAATCCATGACATGACATGCTATGCATTTTAATTCGAGCTATAATCCTTAGGTATGGGGCCTTTTGCCTATATTTATACGTATGAGACACCGATTGCCACAGGTTGGCGTATATGATGCCGGTTAGCTACCGAAGAGCACCACCATTACTAGTATTTGGTTGGGTATGTCATGTATTTGCATCTATATATATATAAGCATTCACGACATATGAGTATACGAGCATATCATGCATGTTTAATTAGTAGGGGACCAAATTTCAGCCATGGAGATTATTCAAATTTCAGTTTCAGGTGGTATCTCCATTACTCTCTTACAATAGATATTTATGATTATACTTTCCTCTTTACATACCAGTAAATTTTTATTCGTACTGACGTCCCTTTGCCTGAGGACGATGCTTTTTCTTTTTGGTGAGCAAGTACATGTAGGGACTCTAATAAACCCACTTGCTAGGATTCAGGTTCAGATGTGAGTTGGTAAGCTCCATCTTATCCTGGGGTTATCAGAGGATGTTTAATTTTATTGTACAGTTTGGGTATAGTCGGGGCCTTGTCCTGACTTTGTTTATATCACTTATAGAGGCTATTGTGGACACAATATTATGGGTTTTCTTTTTGTATGTTTCAAACTCCAGCCAATAGTCTTGGCTTGTATATATATATGTGTGTGTGTGTGTAAGTAGGTATGTCTTCGGGTGTGGCCTCGTCAACTAGATAGTACATCTTTATTTTTTTCAGTTTGTCTACCATTGTTTGTATGGCTTATTCTTATTCTGATCATGACCTCAGGGTCCATGCTTCATTTTTAGAGGTTGTGCTGTCCAATCTTTTTGTTTCACAGTTTGGTTTAGCTAGTATGCTTTAGTGGGTAACTCGATATTATAAGGTATCGAGTGCTAATTACTTCCCCTATTTCGGGGTGTGATAAACATGGTATCTGAGTAGGTCGTATCTCGAGGGGGTCCACTAGTCGTGTCTAGTCGAGTCTTTTTTATGGGTGTGTTGTGCACCACACTTATAATCAAGAGGCTACAAGGCATTTAGGAATGGTTACGTTTCATTAAACTGACAAATTATGCTATAGTGCAAAATCATAAGAACATTTGAAATCTAAATCGTGCTTTGTGTTTCTTATATAACCAGCTACACTCGCTCTAGATATAGTAGATCGAGAGATAGGTATGGATCCTAGGGAAGGTACTAGTTGTTTCCCACCGGGCCAAAGGGATAGATTTCCCTCGGAGGCATAGGGTGAATCTCCTGTACCACTAGTACCAGCCTCCCCGACACCTGTTGAAGCCTAAGGAGATGCAGTACCCCCAGCCTCACCAGTTCCATTGGTACCTGAGGAAGCTAGGGACACAGAACCTCCAGTACCTATTGTTCTTCCACAAGAGACTAGGGAGCAGGGGATGATAGAGGCAATTCAGTTGCTGACTAGGATGGATTCTATTCATGAGCAATAGCTGGAGTCAATTTTAGGTACTCGGAGAGATCAATCCGAAAGTTTCTTCATTTGGCCACTCTGTTATTTACTTGATCTAGTCTTACTGAGGATCCCCAGGACTTTATGGACCATATATATAGTGTGTTGAGGGTGATCCATGCCTCCATCACAGAGGTTGTGGAGTTGGCATCTTTTTAGCCATGTGATAGAGCCATCCTTTGGTATGAGGCATGGGAGAGATCTAAAGGATCTGATGTTCCATCAACAGATTCCCTGAGGCCTTCCACGCCCACTATTTGCCATGGGATGTTCGAGAGGCCCTCCTTGATCAATTTATCAATCTGAAGCAAGAAACCATGTGTGTGAGGGATTATAGGCACAAGTTTAATTCTTTGGCAGGATATGCACTAGATAGTGTACGTACACAGAGTTCACCGTTATGTTGATGATTTGGTAGATAATTTGATCAGAGATTGTAGGGTAGCATCCCTATCAGATGATGTAGATATTTCCTTCATATGTGCTTTCGCTCAGACTACAGAGGACTTTTCTAAATGGATTCATGATACCTGTAGGGATAGGGAACAGAGTAAGAGGGCCCATTCTATGGGGTCTTATAGGGAGCCACATGCTGATTTTAGGCCCCCTTTCCATCAATATCCACCTCTGCTAGAAGGTAGTGTCTCACCACAAGTGCATGGACCGCGGTTTGATCGTTATAGTTAGTCAGGACTAGGTCAGAGCTCAGGCCAGTCTGAAGGTCATTGACAGGATCTTTCCGTATAGATAAGACATCCCACTCGTCATAGTACAGTAAGCTGCACACTAGTAGTGTAGATAGGGTTCAGGTGTATGTTACAATTGTGGGCATACAGGACATTTATTAGTCGGTACCCGAGGTTGAGCAGAGGTGATCTAGCTCAGCCTTCAGGATCCACAACAACATCTTCACCCTCAGTCTGTGCCCCACAAATAGGACCACAATCTACTCAGGGTCATGGTCGAGGGAGAGGTGAAGGAGATACAAGTTCGAGTGGTGGTCTGAACCGTCTTTATGCAATCGCAAGATGACTGGATTCAAAGGCATCCCTTGATATTGTTATAGGTATATTGATGATATCTTCTAAAGTTTTTTATGCATTAATAGACCCTTGATCTACATTTTCATATATTACTCTAATTATTGCTAGTAAGATTTACATGAAATATGAGTCGTTGCCACAACCAATTAAGGTGTCTATATCGATTGGCGATTCTATTTTTGCTAGTTGTGTCTATCGAGGTTGTACGATATTAATTCATGATCATCCACCTTTGCTGATTTAATTGAGTTGATTATGCCAGATTTTAATGTTATCATGGGTATGGATTGGTTGGCATCTTGCTATGCTAATATTGTTTGTCGTGCAAAGATAGTCAAATTTTACTTTCAAGGTGAGTCAGTTCTTGAGTGGAAGGGTAATGTAGCCACACCTAAGGGTAAGTTTATTTCATACCTTAGGGCTTGGTAGTTGATTGCTAAAGGTTGTATATACCACATAGTTCATGTACAGGATATTGATAAGGAGTCCATGACTCTTCAGTCAATTCCTATCATGAATGAATTTCCAATGGTATTCCCTGATGATCTTCCAGGAATTCCCTGAGAATGGGAAATTGATTTTGCTATAGACTTGCTTCCTGATACAAAACCTATATCGATTCCACTCTAAAGAATGGCACCTGCAGAACTAAGAGAATTGAAGGAACAACTAAAGGACTTGCTCGATAAATGCTTTTTCAGGCCAACTACCTTATGGGGTGCCCCAATGCTCTTTGTTTGAAAGAGAGATGGATCTTTGCAGCTGTGTATTGACTATAGACAACTAAATAAAGTCACTATAAGGAATAAATATCCTAATCTATCGATTGACGACTTATTCGATCAGTTACAAGGTGCCAAATGATTTTCTAAGATTGACTTGCGGTCTGGTTACCATCAGCTACTAGTTAGGGAAGTTGATATCCCAAAAACAACATTTAGGACAAGGTATGGCCATTTTGAATTCCTTGTCATGTCTTTCAGGCTTACAAATGCCCCAACAACCTTTATGGATCTTATGAATTGGGTCTTCAAATCATTCTTGGATGAATTTGTGATTGTGTTTATTGATGACATCTTATATATTCGCGGTCGGAAGCTAAGCATGTAGACCACTTGCAAGCTTTATTGCGGACTTTCAAAGATTGAAGGTTGTATGCTAAATTCTCTAAATGTGATTGTTGTCTTGCTTTAGTAGCTTTTATTGGTCATGTTATTACAAGTGATGGTATTAAGGTTGATGGGAAAAAGATTGAAGGAATGATGACTTGGCCGAGGCCTTTAAATCCAATGGAGGTTCGCAACTTTTTAGGCTTGGCGGGGTATTACCGAAGGTTTGTGGAGGGATTCTTTTCTATCTTTGAACCACTGATAAAATTGACACATAAGGCAACTAAGTTTTAGTGGATCGAGGAATGCGAACAGAGATTTCAAGAAAGGCTTACCACTGCACCTATCCTAACTCTTCCAAATAGAAATGAGGCCTATGTTGTTTATTGTGATGCCTTAAGAATTGGCCTAGGTTGTGTGTTTATGCAGCATGATAAGGCTATTTCATACGCCTCTAAACATTTGCGGAAGCATGAGCAGAATTATCCTACACACGATCTTAAGTTGGCTGCAGTTGTCTTTGCCTTAAAATTTTGGCGACATTATCTATACGGGGCTCATATAGACAGTTTAACCGATCATCAGAGCCTTCAGTACTTACTTAAGCAGAGGGAGGACAAAGGAGATGGCTAGAATTATTAAAGGTCTATGATGTTGACATTTCATATCATCCCGATAAAGCTAAGTTGTTGCTGATGTGGTTAGTCGAAAGTCCATGGGTAGTCTAAGTCATTTTGAAGCTAATAAGGCTGGAATTACAAAAGACGTATGACAACTAGTTAATTTGAAAGTACGTTTGGTAGATGCAGGAGGCGGAGGTGTTGTCATTAAGAATATGGCAGAATCTTCCTTTGTGATTGAAGTGAAAAGGTGGCAACATGAAGATCCCGATCTTGGGAAATTAAGAGAAAAGGTTCCACAGCAGCAACACCCCTAATTTGATCTAACTGGAGATGGAGTCCTTAGATACCAGGGTCTCTTATATATACCAGCAGTTGGAGAGCTTCGTACAAATATTCTTTCAGAGGCCAATTGTTCTAGATATGCATCTCACCTTGGATTGATGAAGATGTATCAGGACCTTTGACTATTCTATTGGTGGAATGGAATGAAAAAAGATATTGTGGAGATGGTAGCTAAATGTCCCAACTATCAATAAGTTAAAGTAGAGCATCAAAGCCCTAGAGGCTTAACCGAGTATATTGAGCTTCCATTATGGAAATGGGATATGATAAATATGGACTTCATCACTGGTTTTCCTCGTAATCCACAAATGTTTGATTCCATCTGGTTAATTATCGATAGGCTAAAAAAATCTGTTCATTTCTTGCCAATTTGGACCCCTTTGCAAATCACTATACGGGCGGAAGTGTAGGAACCCAATCAATTGGTTTGAGCTCGGGGAAGCAGATTTGCTAGGTCCCAATCTAGTCCAACAAGCTATTGAAAAGGTTAAGCTTATTAAAGATCAACTTCATACATTAGAGTGTCAATAGAAGTCTTATGCAGATGTTCGCGGACGAAACTTTTCCTGAAAGTATCGCCTATGAAGGGCATCATGCGATTCAAAAAGAAAGGGAAGCTCATTCCTATGTACATTGGATCGTATAAGATTATTCAAAAAATTGGTATGGTGGCATTCGAGCTTTATTTGCCTTCATAATTGGAAGCAGTTCATCCTGTATTTCATGTTTCTATGTTGCGGAAGTACATTGGAGATCCTTCACCTATTGTGCCCATTGAAAATATTTGTATCGCTGAGGACTTAAGGAAGCTTTGAACTAAATATGTAGCTTATGTGAATGTGTTAAGGAGAAATAACAACGTTAAGGAAATGAGGAAGGAGTACCCCCAACTATTTATGATTTAATGTAAGTCACATTTCGATAATTGGCAATTATTTCTTCACAACGACTTAGTTAGATTTTCAGTAGTTTGAAGGTGAAATTTATATGTCCTCTTATGAGATAGATGTGCAAAGCTTAGTAGTTAAAATTTTTAGATATTGACTTCAGGTTTGCGATTGTAACAAATATAGACTAGCAAATAAATTCCTATGAGAAAAAAAGAAAAACACAACAAAGGAATTGTCTAGATCCATTTGTGGGTGAATGTTCACAAGGGGGGAGGGAGAATGTAAGATCCTGTACTTTTTCTCTAATCGTGCATAATATATGTGGCGTAGTATAGCATGGTTATATGAGGTGTATATGACTTTGTATCATACATTCGAGTTTAAGATTGCAAATAGCTAGCAATATCAAGGAACAAAACTAAAGTTCTAGGTCAAAGGGACCCCTCAAACAAAGTTCATGATTAAAGAAATGGCATAGGTAGAACTTTACCCATTTGAAATGTTTAAATTGTCCCATACCTTGTGGATATGCCTATGAGAGTAAAATTTCTTGGATATTTCTCCCAATATATAAATAGTTAGAATTCCAATGACCCATTAAATCGAAGGCCTACGAGTCTAGTTTGCAACGTACAAACCAGGTATCCAACCGACATTGAAGTAAAAAGTTACAAGGGTTTTAATACGGACAGATGGGGCAGAATCCGGGTCGAGTAAAAAATGTGGTATGTCGGCTTACTCAACGTTTAAGCCGTTGAAACATTTATTTTCACTTCCAAACCAGAAATAAAGCTTAAGAGAGGGTTTCTGTTGAGTTCTTGCATGATGAAGGTTAGTTTTTAACTATTTCTACCATGAAAGGTTGCCTCCGTGCCTAGAAACATGATCTCTAAACGTGATAATCATTTTCCCATTCTATTAGCTACGTTTGGAGCTAGTTTTTTAAGATATAAATTTGTAGTTATTGGTGTTTCGTCAAGGTTTACACTTGGTTAACTAATTTATCATCTCGGGACACTTTTATGATTGTTTTTATTAAGTTCTATTGACATTTCGTCAAGTTGAGGCCCTTTGGAAAATTTGCCATTTTAAGATAAATTATGAACTGGTTATAGGTGTGTATCAGCTGTGTATATATAAAATTTCCGAAGCTTAACACGTAAGGAACAACTTTAGTGAAGAAACTACGGACATTCGAGCGTTCATTGGAAAGTTATGTTAAGGCGAAGCTACGTCCCTCATTTTAGCACCACTCCTGGGAAATTCCTAAAAGGCTGAATGTGTTATTTTGCTGTTCTCTGGCTAGAAAGACCTTCAGTGAAAGGCATTGGGATCTCAGCTGAATTATTTTTATGATTCTATTATTTTGATATTCTACTCATTCGGATAAATTTAGTGTTCGACATCTACATGTCATTTTATCAGTTTCCTTGATTATATGTCCGCATGTATGACTACTTATTCTTCTTTGGCTGATGTTACTTAAAATGTCACGCGAAACCCTTATTACTTGTGACTAGACCTACTAAAGTTATTGTTAAAAAAAATCTTTAAAGTAACTCGTGATCTTCAAAACTCTCAAGTATAGTTTAAATGTAAACTATTAGAACAATTGGTTTTTGAAATATTTATTTTATAAATTATCTACAAACCAAGTTAGGAACTAAGTAAGTCACCTTAAACTTGTTATGAATATCAAGAAGGCTAGGTTATCTTTCTAAAATTTGCATTAACTTTTAAATATTATTTGGAAGAACATATGAGGTTCCATGAGATTTTTACATGCTATAGAAAAGTTATTATGGCCAAGTTTGGCAACATGACAATGGTAACATGTAGGAGTTCTAAATCCATGACATGACATGCTATGCATTTTACTTTCGAGCTATAATCAGATAGTATGGGGCCTATTGCCTATATTTATATGTATGAGAAATCGATGGCCACGTGTTGGCCTATCTGATGCCAGTTAGCTATTGGGAAACACCATTATTGCTAGCATTTGGTTAGGTCTATCATGCATTTGAATCTCTCTCTCTCTCTCTCTTTCTATATATATATATGTATGTTTTCACGACATACGATTATACGAGCATACTATGCATATTTAAGTAGTAGGGGGCCAAATGTCAGCCATGGAGATCATTTGAGTTTTAGCTTTAGGAAGTATTTCTATTACTTTTTTACAATAGATATTTATGATTCTTCTTTGCGCTTTACATTCTTGTACATTATTATTCGTACTGACGTCCCTTTGCCTGGGGATACTGCTTTTTTTTTTTTTTGTGCAAGAGGTACATACAGGGACTCTAATCGATCCATCCGCTAGGATTCAGGTTTAACCGTGAGTTGGTAAGCTCCATCTTATACTGGGGCTATCAGAGAATGTTTACTTTTGTTGTACAATTTAGGTATAGTTAGGGCCTTGTCCCGACATTGCTTATGTCACTCATAGAGGCTATTGTGGACATAATATTCTGGGTTTTCTTTTTGTATGTTTCAACCTCCAGCCAATAGTCTTGGCATGCATATATATATATGTGTGTGTGTAAGTAGGTATGTCTTCGTGTGTGGCCTCGTCGGCTAGATAGTACATCTATATTTTTTTCCATTTGTCTACCATTGTTTGTATGGTTTATTCTCATTCAGGTCATGACCTTAGGGTCTGGTCTTCTCTTTTTAGAGGTTGTACTGCCCAATCTTTTTGTCTCACAGTTTGGTTTAGCTAATATGTTTTAGTGGGTAACTCGATCTTATAGGGCATCGAGTGCCAATTACTCCCCCTATTTCGGGGTGTGACAGTACTGAAGGTCAAAAGGTCTTCTAACCATTTTAAATTCAAAACTCCATTTTATTTCACATTTTTCCACTCTTGCACACTTACAGTTTCAATTTATATCATATTTTTTCCATATTTTCTCATGGGTATCATTGCTTTGTCAGAATTCTCGTTTGCTTTTATATTTATTTTGCCCGAGTTTTATGTTTAACTATTTGTGAGGTTAGTGTCCCGAACTTGTTTTGATTTGTCACCATTTCCTATGCATGCTCGTATAATTTTTAGATCTATTTAATGATCTTGTGTTTTTGGTTGATTTTGAATTGCGGGCTATTGATTGATCTTGTTAAATTTCTTATTTAGCCTTCTATATTTTGAATTACGTATGTAAATTGCACAAAATGGAGGGTATATAGTTGTAGCATGTTCAATCTGGTTTGTGTGAAGTCTAAGTAACCCGAATTGTATCAATCAACTAAATTTGCCCAATGATAAAGTTGGTGACATCATTCTTGGCAAAAGACTTTGACTTTTTGATTTTAGATGAAATGGGGGAAGTCTAAGTATCCCGAGGTTTGTAGTGATATGGGCTAGGTGTTAATTGAGTACAACATGGATTTGATTTTTTCCTCATAGGCTATGCATTGGAAGTTAGGGTAGAAATCCGGCACGAGAGGCTCTTTGTGAGCTTAGCCTAGCTCACCGACTGACTCTGTGGTTCACCAATGAGTCCCTTATATCATCCTTTTGCCCTGAAATCTATCTGGTTGCCTCTGTAACATTTGGCGATATGTATGTGCTCGCCAAATGCCCTTATGATTGCCCTTTTTCAGCCCAGGTTTATGATATTCATTCTGTTAGATTCGATGAGCTACCCTTTTCTCGCCGATTGAGTTAGACGAATCACCAATTGGTGGTGCACCTCGTGAATTGTGCTGAAATTTATTCATTTTAGTTATGTGACTTTCGACGAGCCCACTAAGGCTCGCCGAATGAGTTCGGTGACTTGTCGAGATAGTGGGTGAGTTTTTCTGCAATTTTTAAAAATTGATGATTCATTGACCTGTTTCTAATGCATTGGTTTGATATATATTGTTTTTTATATATGAGTAGACCCAAAGTACTCAAAAGAAACCAATCACCTCGAAAGAGAGCACGAGGAGTAGTTATTTCTTAGGAGGCTACCCTTCCACGATCAACACGACCCAAACTTCCGCCGATAGGGGAAAGGGTACAAATAAAGGGAAGGGACCTATGGAGCTGAGTCTTGTTGATTCCAGATCCGATATCATGGGCATCTAGGACACCAACCTCACCCATTCAGAATCTGATCGTGAGGATAATTCTGGGACTAAAGCGTCGGCCTATGAGTAAGAACCAGAGAATGATTAAACTCTTCTGCGGAGATGGGCTAAGTTGTGATCCAAAGAGATGCATGATCTAACTAGACTCTCGGTCACTCCTCCACCTACTCCACCTCCAGAGATGACAGTTGAGCAAGAACCACGGGTGCTCCCAGTATAGGCACCCTCACCTCACTTGATGAATATATTGAAGGCTGTTGGGTTGCGTACAATTTTGGAAGAGAAGAGGTCGTTTACTAATAGAGTGGTGGATAGTTATCCAAATGTGTGGGAAACCATTCGGTTCCACATATTCGAGAGGTTTGCACAGCCAAGAGGCTCGTATATACCTTCTTGGGTCCGAGAGTTCTTGTACTTTATTATGTTTTGCTAAATGTCACAGACTTAGAGTGATGGCTAAAGATCCGTGCGGCACTTGACAACTTACTCACTATTCTTTCAAGATCTTGTAAGCTCAAGTAAGCCTTTTGGAAGGAAGATTTCTAAGAGAATATGAAGAAGGACTTGGAAAGAACAAGAGAGATTTTAAAGAAGAAGGCTTGTATTGATTGTGGAAAGCTTTTACAACTTTGCTTGGTTGCTTGCTTGATGCCTTGGCCAATGGGTGGCACCTCTATTTATACTTGCACCCAAGGACCTAAGTGTAAATAATATTTACATGCTAAGTCCCTAAAATATTTACACATTAGTCCCTATTCTAGAATTCTCTACATAGTCCTAAAGTCTCCAAAGCCTTCTTGAGAATTCTAAAGGATTCTAGAGTCTTCCGCAAGCCTCTCTACAACTCTAGAATCACCCGCTCCTCTTTGGACGCGGAAATTGGCTAGTGTGGTGGCGGGACGTCACATAAAGCTGTCATTTTAGGCGGTGTGATTGTGTAGTTGAATGTTTCAATTAGCTTGTGGGTGTTAATATTTACTGATTTTATTTTTGGTTTGAAGTGGGTTCAATTAATAGTTTGTGTTTTAATTAAGGGATTGTAGTTGCAAAAGCAATTCTAGTTTATTACTCTAAGCTTGCTTGAGAAAGAAGTATTTGATTTAAAATTATTAGTTGATGATTGTAGTGATTGTGTTGATGATGATTTATGCAATCTTAGAAATCTAGCTTGAAAAAGTATATTGCTTAAGGTATTGGTCTATTTATCTGTGTTTTTCTTGTCGAGGTTTGAAAGAACTGGCTTAATTCATAATAAGTGATTGAGAAATGGCTATTGCACCCAAAGCCTAACCTACCACTAAGATTCAATGAGTTTTAGTAAATAATAATCACCTATTTTGTAAAATTGGAATTCAACTTATCACACTCCCAAGAAACCCTCTCTACTTGTTTACTTCAGGTTATTTGTAGTTGTTAATTGGTTACCCAAATCCCTTCTTTGAAATAAATTGTCAAAAACTCATCATTTACTTTATTGTTGCGAAAATATCTACATCTAGTAACGATTAGAACTCCAATTTACTTCACAATTGAATTCATTACCGTATCACTCCATGTGGGACCCCAACTCTTAGTTGGGTTTATACTTGTTAGCGGCCGCCTACACTTAGAATCAGATGAGGTATAATTGAGAGTTATCAGTAGGAAACATGGCCATGGTAGTGGCGGACATGGTCACTTCTATGCAGCTCCAAAAAGGGATGAAGCTGAGGCAATGGATGATGTGATCACAAGTACAACTCATTATGCCAGCAGTCCACCTCGACTTTATTTTAACATTGTCTCTATCTTTTCATATGTATATATTTATTATGCTTCTTGTATGGGTTTTATTTCTGAGCCTTTAGCAGCGCTATTATGTGTGTCAGCCCCTATGGTGAGTCTTTAGTAGTGTATTAGGTGTTTTGATCTTGCTTGGTGACTATCTAGGTGCATGACACCCATGCCAACTCTATATTACTTGATATGCTTGAGTTTGATTTAATTCTGGGCATGGAAAAGTTTTCCCCTTACCGTGTTGTATTAGATTGCTTCACTAATATAGTTTCTTATGAGTGGTAGATTTGCACTCATTTGAGCCCTATTTAGCTTAATAATAAAGGCCTTGAATGCCCTTTTCTTATCTTGCTCTAATGATATTTTGATGATTTGCAACTATGAAAGCAAAATGGACAAGGAAAGGATGAATGTATGAAAGAATATCAAAAAATGTTAAAAGAAGTGCAAAATTTACATTGATGACCATGAAGCAAGAAGGTGGATCGCCTAGTGAGCATGACCTCGCCCAAAGTGACAGTGCACAATACTTGTATTTATCGAAACATGTTTGAGATTTTCAAAAGAGAAGGGTGAATCGCCTAATGGGAAAGGCGACCTTGCTAACCATCACCTAAAGAGATAATACAAAGAGAAAAATTAAAGGCACGAAAGGCAAACCAAAGTGGTACTTGGTAATACGCTGAACATGAAAGGCATATTCGATTGAAACTGTTGATTGAGTTTCAAACAACTGAAGCCTAAAGCAAGATAAGGTGAGCTAAAGAATAATTAGAGATTTGCTGAAGTAATTAGTGAGCCCAACTAATGTTACCCAAAGGGTAGTCCGCTGAGTTTTTGGGCCAAATTTTGGGAAACTAATAGTCTTCAATACCATCGCCGTCAAAATTCTTCATTACCACTACTAGTGCATCAACACCTAACCTCTCTTCAATTGACACTTTAGAAGCTTGCTCCATAATATATTTCACCACCGATACAAACTTAAGGTCGCTTTCCAGCTTCATACACCTACAAATATTAAAAGTTACCTCCTCATTATTCAGTTGAAACTTTATCTAACCTCTATCCATATCGACTAAGGAACGCTCTGTAGCAAGGAATGGTCTCCCTAAGATAATGGGATTCTCAAAATCAACCTCATAATAAAGTATCACAAAATCCTTATGAAAAATGAACGACTCCACATTCACAAGGACATCTTGGCGAACATCAATAGCCTTATTCACAGATCTATCAGCCATTAGTAGATGCATCACAGTCGGTTTTAAATCTCTTAAACTCAACTTATTCTAGATCGACAATGGCAAAATGCAATATCCCAATGGTACAAGGAATAGTGAAAGCTCTAGGATCCTCTTTCTTTTGCACTAGTTACCGCGTAACAGAGGCACTACAATGTTGTAACCTTTCTTCATCCTCAAAATTGACAACCCTCTTTTTGGTCACTAAATCCTTCATGAACTTTGCATACCCATGCATTTGCTCCAAAGCTTCTATTGTGGAAAGCAGTTTCAACATAGTAATGAACCTATGGTATTTTCTTTCTTTGGCCTTCTTCACTAATCATTGTAGGAATGGAGGTGAG
This sequence comes from Solanum bulbocastanum, assembly GCA_037074985.1. Lineage (NCBI taxonomy): Eukaryota > Viridiplantae > Streptophyta > Magnoliopsida > Solanales > Solanaceae > Solanum > Solanum bulbocastanum. The sequence goes on along the minus strand of CM073602.1, from coordinate 11,416,748 downwards.
GGTCTAGGCATGGGAACAACTTTTTCAGTCACTTCGCTTCCTTCTCTATAGCATTTTTCGATTCTCCAATAAGCTAAATCTCATATTCATTGTTTTCTTCAACGATTTCAACCTTAGACAACATAGCAGGATAAATGGTATGTTTACCTCCGCGAGTAGTGACTGCCGTACAATGCCCATCATTCTTTAGATTCTGTGTTGTGTTGCTAGGAAGTGTGCTAGACTGACATGGGTGCACATTGGAGGACAACTAACTAAAATGCTTCTCAAGTTTCTTGATTGAAACTATGTGGGCATCAAGTTTTTGGCTGAATCCAGACAAGTAATTTCACATCTCTTTCACATTCTCATCAGTTAGATCAGACCTCTTCATCATCTTTTGCATCATATCCTCAATGCGCAACATACTACCACCAACCTCTTTATTACCACATTCTCTATTACCAGGTTGAACATAGGGCCCAACTCGATCATTCGTTTTGCCATAGTTATTTCGATTGTAGTTGTTATCACGAATGTAGTTCCCCATCCCGAATAGAGTTTCCCTCACGGCTATAGTTCCTATAATTCTGACCTTGGTTTCCATGACCCTGGTGCCAATTATCCTAGTTGGAACCTTAGTCGTTGGTTCGAAAACCCTCCATCTGATCATTAGCTAAATATGCATACTCCACATTCACTTTTTCTGCATTTACACTCACATGCTTCAATACCAAGTCTAGTTCTATTGTCATTTGAGCCATCTCTTCATGTATATCATCATTTGACTAATTAGGTGCAGTTTGGACTACAAATTTATTTCTACCAGTATTCGCATTGCTAGTGCTCCATGCCATATTATTCTAGGAAATCTTCTCCAATTTTTCAACGATTTCCTCAAAGGTGCACTCACCATATGATCCACCAGCAATAGTATTTAGCACAACCTTTCCATTGTCATCCTGCCCTTTGTAGAAATACTACTTCATTGACTCATCATCTATCGAAAAATACTTCGCCATGAACACTTTATGCAATTGGTCCCACGTATGAATTGAATTATATGGAAATTATGAAAACCACACTGCAGAATCATTGGTCAATGACTAAGGGAAGACTCTCAAACCTCTAATATCCATATCCAATTACGGTTGCACCACACAATTCTTACTGACACTTCTCAATTAGCCGTGTGACTATGCAAATATTCCAAAGCTAGACCAGAAAACAACCCACGTGCTGTAAGCATTTGCACCAGATTTTTGGTAACCACAAATGAATCATCAAATTCAAAAGCATTGTACTCAACCCGATAGTTACCATGAAGCCTTGATGTGGCAGATTCTACACCCTTTCCTGATTTCTGAGTATAATACCACTATGAACCTGAGCAGCCATATCAACAACCCCACGAGGCTGCAATTCATCTCCCTCCTCATGATCTTCTCTGATTTAATTATTGTGGACCCCTAGATTTGCTTTTTGTCTCAGGGTCTTTCTTAGTTTAGGATCTTAGGGGGTCAAGGGTTCACCTCGACTCTGTGTACTTGGCATACACTAGAGTAGAAACCTGTGGAAAACAAAAACAAAAACTTAATTTAAATGTCGTATTCCCCAGCAACAGAGACAAAATTTAATACGCTCAAATTACAACTCCCTAAAGAAGTTTAAACGATCGTTGTCAAATAAAACACCCAATTTGTAGGTTTGGGTCGATCCCACGAGGATTATGGTTTAGACTCAAACCTAACTCACTATTATCTCCATTTAGTCAAATTATTTTCAAGAAAAGTAAACAAGGGGGCAAGGGGGATTTTCTAAGTAAGTAACAAATTTAAATGCTTAAGTGACAAGTAGAAAAGATTTGAGCTTTGGTTTATCAATATGAGAAAGAAACTATGGCATATGTATTCCCCAAAAGCATTTAACGTAGTATTCCTAATAATAGTAATCCTTTCCTAGTGTTTTACATGCAAAGTTTGTAAGTAGGTATCCCTAACTGATTAGTACTCCAAGTAGTGAATTTCACCACGCACCTTGGTCCAGCTACGTGTGTATGCTTTACCTACCCTTACCTTTACCTCAGATTAGTCATCATATCAATGTATGGTTTAGTTTTCACCCTCATGCCAATTGACACTAGACTATTAGATAAAATCCACTAAATCTCTATTGTTTAATCCTTTTCTCATTCATTTCCTCCTTTGTCTAGCAAGTAGGAACCAGTTGAGTTCTAACATTTGCAACCATTAGAAACACTTCTAAACGAAAGGATTAACAATACATGCATAAACACTATTCAAGAATTACTTAATTATTATTCATACTTTATTAATTGTTCATGGTTCCCACAACCCTAGTTGTGGATTTAGCTACTCATGCTTTAGAGTTCACAATTCATAACTAGGTTAAAAGAATTCATGACCTTACAGTTAGAATAGATGAAAACCCAAATCTTGAATTGAAATTCAAAGTAAAAATTGTATCAAACAAATTTTGGAAATAAAATTGCTAAGAGTTTGCAAATTATTTCCCAAAAACCAAATAAAAGAAGTTTACAATAATTTCTAACCCCCAAAAACAAGGATTATAACTCCTATTTATAGAAAAAAAATTCCTAAATAAAAAAAATATAAGGAAATAAACTGCTAGTATGCGCCTTTTGTCGATGGCACAACCTACGGACTTTGGGTCGACCTACAGTCTATAGGCCACCCTCCGTGGCTCAACACTTAGAAACTTCATCAGGTACTAGAACCTTAACTTCTCTTATCTCATTGACGGTTGTGTAGGATGGGCCTTGGGTCAACCTACGGTCCGTCATTTGCTCCCTTTGTTCCACACTTAGTCAAACTTCCCTGATCTTCAACCTACAATGCATAACGATGGTATGTGGACTGTACTACGGACCATTTTGGCACTCGGTGATTTTGAGTTTTGAAACTCAACTTTCAGACCAGGACTTACGATTGCCTATCCACGGCTTGTCGTTAAACCTACTGTCTGTGGGTGGCTCCATTGGTGGCTACTTTTGCACTTTTCCGCTTGCATCTTCATCACCCGTATCCAAGAGTATTTCCTGCAAGAATTACACATAAAACTTTATTTCTAGTAACAAAATAGACCAACACAAACACAAACTCTGAGTGAAACACATAAAAAAAAACGTAAACTTACAGTATATCAATTGTCCAACAAATGATTATCTTAGTACGATTGATAATTACCTCAGATGTGATGAACATCTTGATGATATTAATCTAGAGCATCTTTATGACATTGATTTGGAGCATGATGCAGAAGATAATTAGCCCTCAGATGGATATATTGAATATAGTGAATCTTCTACTGATTCCCAGGAATACGCTGATGATTCCCAAGAATATGTTAAGGAAACTGCTAAATCTTTACTATAATATGATAAAGAGAACTATCCACCCATCTTTATGAATAATCACAAAGAACCAAACGTCTTGGAAGTAGATTATGACCAGGATGGCATGACAGATGATCCGATTCTGGAAAGGAGACCAGAAGCAATGACTACAATACCCAAAAATTTTGGAACTGAGATCATAATTTTACCCTTAACAATGTTAAGGTTGTTGCACTGCCTCAAAATATGCAAGAATTTTATACTTGGATTCTTCAAACAATCTACTCTAGCGAGAGAAGTACATGTTCCTGTCATAATTTATTTTGAGGTTCTTCAGTATTCTCAAGGATTGGTTGACCGCATTAGGTGTTGCGGATAGAAACGTCTTCCTAACATCCCAAGACTTTGCTGCAAATTTTAACATACTTCTAGAAGTCTTTTGCGGAGATACCGGTTAATGATGTGAAAAGTTATGGAGACAACTCTTTGAAATGAAGTGTATATCATTTGATAGAGATATCATTGATAACAATTTCCAAAAGATGGCAAGAATTTAATTTGAGCTTGTTGGAGATTCCAGCTTGAAGCAAGCTTTTGTGTCATCGTTGCCAAAGATGTTAACAGGGCATGCAATGACAATTATTGAGGATAGATTCAAATCTATAACTATCCCACATATTAGCTACATCAGGCAAGTTACTTTTCAAGCCATAGATAGTATCTGCACGAAGAGATCTGCTCTTAAACAGATTGTTCAAAATAATCCATCTCTTGAAAAGGCATGTAGTTGAAGTGACCTTGTCACTAATTCAAACTACTCTTGCTCAAGCCGTCAATAAAGATGAAAGAGTTTCAAGAAGTATCAGATATTCAAGCTACCTAGGCCACATGATAATCAATAAAGGATTGAACAGGTGTACCAAGCTATTTAGTAGAAGAAGTCCATGCAAATACAGGAAGAGTGATTGTTTCTTTATTTGCAACAAGCCTGGACACTTTGCGAAGAATTGCCCCAATCTAAAAAATATGTCAAGACCCTCCAAATCTTTGATGACAAAGCCAATTATACTGGAATCTATCTCAGTAGAGAAGATGACCTTGAATCAGTATGTTCACTGGAGGATGAACCAATAGGTGAAATTCTATTCTCATTAGATGTCTATGACGCATTAAAGATACAAGTCCAAATACTTGGAGCTTCTCAAGCTAGAGATTCCATATAGGCTACTCTTCATTATCAGCTGGCTTGGAGAGTCCAAAACCATGCGATGGACCTATCTGTTCTAAGTGGCCAAGATGCTTTGTTTTTAAATGTAGACGCCACCAATGGAATCACTTAGTGTATGCAGTTCCCAAGGCAAATATATACAGAAGAGCTTGTCAAAGTTCTTCCTGACTCATGAGTCACCAACTACGAGAAGTTGAGAGGACATCCTCAACCTCTCCAGTCCAATAAGTCTACTTTCTCCAAAAAATCTGATAATTATATCGCTATATGCTTCTATCACTCTCACATGAAAAAAACTCAACTAAATAGCCTTCTCTATGCATACTACAAGCCTATGGATAGTGTTGATAAGAATGGCAATTTTGACCCTCAATCCATATCCATGTTTTTTTTGAAATGATCTTCATTGGATAAGAGAATTCAATCATAATGGTATTGATGTATGTTGGTATAAGTGTCCTTGCATAGGACATATTCCATGGAATATCGATTGTGACTGCCTGGAATGCGAAGAAGATTACTTCAGGTCTGACTATGGTGATGAAGCATATGATGACTAATATTCATACCATAGAGCTAAATGGTATGACCCAAGGGCACCCCCTAGATGTAACATGGTGTATAGAACCAAGTGGACTCCATACGAGCCACTTAGCATATAATAACATAAGAAATATAACAGTAAGAGTGAAAACACATTTCAAGTCTAAATTTTTTGAAAACTAAAGCAATAGTCTAGACTCTAAGTCTCACCATAGCCATCTATTACTTTGTTTGAATCGAAAAGGGACATAGCCCATATAACATAGTCCAAAAAGAAAATTCAAAAAATGAACTACAATGAGATAACACCCGTCCTCGAATCGTGAGGACTCACCAATAAGCTAGGAGAGCAAGCAATTCCAATCTTTAGCCACAACGATGATCACCTTGATAACCAGACCCTAAACTTTGGGAAAATGTAGAAAAAGTAGGTGTTAGTACAAAAATACACTAAGTATGATAGATATGCATAAAAATATTTAAAACATTCTAAGAGGGACACTTTATTAGAATGCATGCAATTTACTAAGTTTAAACATCATTATGAAAATAGTGGAAAAAGCATAAGTCATAAGAATAGGCAACATATAGATCATCATAACATAAGAAGAACATACCATAAATAACCTCCAATCATACTTGGGCAATCCAACAATAAGACCCCATAAATCTCACCCATGCTAAGTAAAGCTCTTAAGTAACCATAGTTCAAAATTCATATTCTTTTTCATATTGTTGTTGTGAGAATAAGCCTTAACCGACATGAGACTATGTGAGCTCTACATGAACCCCTGGTGTTACCCACACCGAAAAGGGTTGCTCTACTTGCCTAAGGTAGAACCATAATCTTAGCTTAGGTTGATCTAGTAGGTAAATAAACTATGGGGGCATATAGTTTATGGGATAAGGAGAATTCTACTAGAAACTCCGACTCAACTAAGGTCGAAGGTTTCCATCTCAAGAAACATACTTTGGGAACCCGTACTCAATGAGCGTATAAGGAACCTATTTGGAAAGTCGGACTCAACTAGTGTAAAAGCTTTCATTGGAAGACGGACTCAACTAATATAAAATCTTCCATCTCATATACAATGTACACTCGGTGCTAAGCATCAATTCCCATGGATTTCATATTAAGTCTTGACTTAGTTCATATTCATGGAACAATCTCTTGTCATTCAATCCAACATAATTCTTAAGATAGCTCATAGATCATGCATAAGAAAAACCCTTCACCGTCCATGTCTTCATATAGATTCTATAGGTGAGAAAACCTTTCCATCTTAGAATTATTATATTGTGAGAAAACCTTTCACATCATATCATAATCATACATAAGTCTGTATATGGAATAAGCTTTCAGCAACATAACAACTAGATCATAATCATATTCACTTCACTCTTAAAGTGTTCTTAAAGCATATACAAAGACTTCATAAACATGCATAATATCATACTTACCCTTTCAAGGATAAAAGCTCATATCGAATCAACATATCTAGAATTCACTACATTAGACATGGATATTAACATAATTCAAGTAATCCAATGTAACACCCTGTATTACACATAAGTTAGTTCTGTTCATATAATACTTGGCATAGACTTATCATATATGTGAGGAGCCATGTTTCTTATATGATTAGTGTTGGTTTAAACTAGCGTGGGAGGTAATGTGATGCCTTGAACACTTCAATATGTGTACTGCAGTTAACCCCAACAGAAGTATTGAAACTTGAGATAGTAAGGTCGTAATTGAGTTTAAAGCTCAAATTTAAGTGCTAAGTTAAGGCAAGAGGAATTAATATTTAGAGAATGGAATAAGATGCTGACCTAATTGCTCGGATTAATTAAGCTACTAGCCGCATCACCTACTTGAGCTATATGGATATAGTTAAAGGGCCCAAGGTTAATGGATCAGATTTAGGCTTATATTAATGGGCTCATTTGAGGCCCAAACTAAGTTAAAGAAAATAAAAATGAAAGGAAACCCAGCAGCCAAATCTGTCAAGGCCCAATATAGTTAAGCCCAAGTAAAGGCAAGTAGGAGCATCACCTTGTTTGACCTTTTGAGTTGCTTAATGTACATAAGCAGGTGCATCACCTCCAATGGAAGATTAGGAAAACATGTTATTTGTGCTTAATTATAAGTACAAGGCAGAAGTTCCTACAACCTACTCCTCACTTTTTTCTTGGCTATTAAGAAACTTTTCTCTTCTTCTTTGGTTTAAATGTGAAGGGAAGTTGAAATTCTAGAAGAGTTCAAGTTATAAGGAGAAATTGCAGAATTTGAGGTAAGGTTCTTAAGTATGAGTTTGAGTGAGATTTTATGGATGTGATGTTATGAAGAACTCAAGGGGGTGGTGAGTTCAATATTTGGTTGTATGATAAAGAATATTTTAGGCTATTTTATGTGTATTGTCGTTGGGACAACTTGGGTAATCTTGGGAAATGATATATAAGGTATGTATTGGACAAAAAAGGAGGATGTGGTGATATACATTATTTTATGGATTGAATAGGTTCAGTATCAGTCAAAGTTAGCTACTGTTTTACGAGGCTCACAGTGTGATAGCTGATAATATTAGTTTATCATTACTTATATTATAGATTAACAACTAAAAGGGGACGCTGAATCGTGATAGTTATGTTGGTCAAAGAATAAGGTATGTAGGGTTATTCGATTCCATATTCCTTGGTATGAAATATGATATTTGTGATTAATATCAACGAACTGATTTTTCCTTAGTTCTATTCCTAGTAAAGGACTATAGTGGCAGTGTACGATCTCTGAATAGCTAACAATATTTTCCCCTCTCCTTAAAGTGCAAAATTACTTTATTAGATGTTCATTACTTTATACTTCTGTAATTATCCTCCTATGTGCTAGTATAGAAATGGTATTTGCAATGGCAAGCTTGGTGAATTCTCATCTTAGTCAACTAAAGTCAATTGTGTCATTTAAGCTCTTTATGTCATTCTTACTGCCTTGAAGTTATTATTTTCATTTCTTCTAGTATTGGTCTGTATTTCCAAATCTCAAATGCTTATGACCACCAAAACAACAATCTCAAAGATCAAAAAATCTAAGCGAAGAAATCTGTATAATTATTTGTGGCAGCTTAGGGGCGAAAGCCTAGCATGGGTTGATCCCAATTGGTATAGAAGGGTGGCAGCCATGGGAGAAAGACTAGCATGGGCCGATTCAAATTTGTGTAATTACGAGAACAACATCCCAAGGGTTAAAATGCCTAGCATATGTCATCCTCTTCTACTACTGATAAATTTGTCACTTGTATCATATGCCCTACAAAGATTATAAAGTACATAAAATAATGTAACTTAAATGATTTATGCACTCATATATTAATACTTCATTTCATTTAAGCCCTTGTTTTACATATGTTATTGCCTTACATATTCCGTATGTTTTATCGAACTGACGTCCCTTATGGGGCATGTTGCATTTCATGCTGCAGGAACTAGTACTCTAGCTAGTAGACCTCCTCATTAGGAGCACATGACACTCATCTACTTTTGGTGAGCTCTAACTTGGTTCGAAGCTTTAGTGAGTCCTTGATAGATTCATTTTGGTATTGTATTGTAGTTAAGAGAAAGGCAGGATCTTTCTTGACCTACTCTAAGTCTATCTATCTTATAGAGGCTTTGTAGACTAATGCATAACATATAGTTATAGTTGGTTTCTTAACAGTAGTGGCCTTAATGGCCGAGTCATGTGTAGATATTTTGGCCCTACCTATGTTCTCTTATTATTGTAGCTTAAAAATATACTTGTGAAGAGTCTCATGATTATCTTAGTTAAATGCATGGTAGAGACAGGTTATATGTCGGTTCTCTCGGTCCTTTACGGCATCGAGTGTCTGTCCATCTCAATGGGATTTGAGGCATGACAAAAGTGGTATCAGAGCAGGTCAACTTAGGGACTCTACAAAGTTGTGTCTATGTAGAGTCTTGCTTATGGATATGTTGTGCACCACATCTATAGGCAGGAAGCTAAGAGACATTTAGGAGTTTCCTCTTTCTTTCATCTCTTAGATCGTATAATAAAACCAATGTTGTAGGTGAATCATATCTAACTTCTAAGAAGCCTTATTATAGTAATGATGTCGGTTACGAGAAGGAGTAAAAGTAGAGGTAAGCAAATAGATGTGTCTATTGGAGAAGGGACTAGTGAAGTACCACCTGGGCATGCTAAACAAAGCGAGGCTCATGATGAGTCTCTATCACAGACTTCCTCGACGCCTCCATCTCTAGAAGAACTAAAGAGGGAAGCTAAACCTCAGGAACCCCCAATTAATGCTACCGAGCAATATTTGAAGAATTTAGTCTAATTATTAACTCGTATAGTTATTGGCCATGGCCAAAGGCAAGAATGTCAAGTTGTAGGTACTAGTGGTGTAGATAGAGCATTTAGCATACGGATACGTGATTTCCTTAATTTGGACCCTCCACATTCACCGGTTTAGATCCTACTGAAGATCCATAAGACTTTATAGATTAGATCCAACACACTTCGGATGTTATGCATGTAAGTGATAAAGAAGCACTTGAACTATCAGCATATATATTAAAGGGCGTGGCTATATTGTGGTATGAAGCTCTGAAGCAATCTAGGGGAGCTGATCCAACTTCATCTATGTGGAAAGAGTTCAAATAGGAATTCCTTGACCAATACCTGCCATAGGAATCCGAGAGGCCCGTGCAGATCAGTTCTTAAATCTTCACCAAGGAGGTATGAGCGTGAGACAATACAATCTCAAATTTAATTCCTTGGCCAGGTATGCTCCTAATATAGTAGCTACAATGGAGGATAGAGTTCATCGATATTTGGATAGATTAGATTCATATGTGGTTAGAGATTGTACCATTGCTTTGTTGAATAAATATACGGATATAGCAAGGTTGCAAGCTTTTGGGAAAAAGTTGGCTGATCAAAGGCAAAGAAGAATGACACCAGAGTCAAAAACAAGGCATTCTAAGAGGCCAGACCCACAAGGAAGTTTATGCCATTGCAAGGTGAGTTTAGGCCCCGGTTCTTTAATATACCACCTAGGCCATTAACTTACTACTCTACAACTAGTTCCCTACTTCAGTTTTAAGTGTCTAGGGGAAATCAGTTTGGGAAAAGAGGTGAAAGCCAAGGTTAACGAACAGTGAGGTACCAAGAGCAGGGAAGTATTAGTCAATCAAGACCTCCTCAACACTTCTTTAAACAATGTGGAAGAAATAATTTAGGTGCATATTGATTTGGGAAAAATATTTATTTTTGGTATGGTAAACTGGGTCATATGATTAGAAATTGCCCTCATAAGGGTGTGGGTGGTGTGGAACAACCTATTACATCATTTGCTGTATCATCATCATCAGCACCTTCTTTAGGTAGGGGAAAGATGCCTATTGATCATGGTAGAGGTGCTAGGGGAGCAGCTACTTCTAGTGGAGTTCTAAATCACACATATGCTGTAGGGGATCGATAAAATTTAGAAGCCTCGTCGGATGTGGTTACAGGTACATTGTGCATCTGTTCACATAATGTATATACATTAACATATTTTTGGTCTAGGCAATCATATGTCACTCCATGGATTGCTGGGAAATTTGAAAGAAAACGACAATTATTGGTTAAACCATTTGAAATGTCTACACCGATTGACTAGTTTATTATAGCTAGAATGGTCTATCGTAATTGCATAGTAATTGTTTGTGAACATGATACATTGCTTAACCTTGTTGAACTAGAAATTATAGATTTTGATGTTAGAATAGGTATGGATTGGTTAGCTTCTTGTTATGCCACGGTAGATTGCCGAACCAAGTTAGTACATTTCCATTTTCAAAAAGATGCAGTCCTCAAATTGAAAGGTAATATTGGGGCACCAAGAGGTATATTTATTTCCTACCTTAAGGCAAAGAAGACGATGTCCAAAGGATAATTACTTAATTTGGTCATAGTGAATAATATTGATGCAGAGCCACCAACTCTTCAATCCATTCCGATAGTAAATGAATTCTCGATGTATTTCATGAATATCTTTCAGGTTCGCCTCCAGAAAGAGAAGTAGATTTTGGTATTGATGTGATTTCAGATACTCAACCTATCTCCATCCCTCCATATAGAATGACCCCAACAAAATTATAGGAGTTGAAGGAGCAATTAAAAGACTTATTAGAAAAAGTATTCATAAGGCCTAGTATGTCCCCATTGGGAGCACCAGTTTTGTTTGTACGTAAGAAAGTTGGCTCATTGAAAATGTGCATTAACTACCAACAGTTGTATAAAGTAACAATTAAGAATAAGTATTCCCTCCCAAGAATTGATGATTTGTTTGATAATTTACAAAGAGCTAACTGTTTTACAAAGATCGACTTGAGGTCAGGTTATCACTGTGTGAGGGTCAAAGACAAAGATATGCCTAAGACAGCGTTTCGAAAATGGTATAGTCATTTTAAGTTTTTAGTCATGTCATTCGGGCTAAGAAATGTTCCAAGAAATTTTTGGATTTGATGAACAGGGTGTTCAAGATATTTTTAGATGTATTCGCAAAAGTATTCATAGATGACATTTTGGTGTACTCAAAATCAAAAGAGGACCATTCTAATCACTTGTAGTAGGGTTTAAAAATTCTTCATGAGCATAAATTGTATGCGAAGTTCTCTAAATGTTTGTTTTGGTTGAAATCTTTTTCATTCTTAGGTCATATTGTATCTGATGAAGGAATAGAGGTTGATGCTCTAAAGATAAAAGCAGTGAAAAACTGGCCAAGACCTACAACGTCTATAAAGATCGTAGTTTTCTTGGATTGGCAGGATACTAGAGAAGGTTTGTTGAAGGGTTCTCTTCCATTGTTGCACCCTTAACAAGCTAACACACAAAGAAACCAGTTTACAATGGAGTGATGCATGGGAAAGAAGCTTTCAAGAGCTGAAGAATAAATTAACCTCTAAACCTGTATTGGTACTTCCAGAAGGCATAGAAGGGTATGAATTATATTGTCATGCTTGAGGAGTGGGCTTAGGATGTGTATTGACGCAGCATTGTAAATTAATAGCTTATGTCTCAAGGAAGTTGCGGCCACATGAGATAAAATTATCCAACCCATGATCTAGAGCTAGCAGCAGTTGTATTTCCTTTGAAGATATGACGCCACTACTTGTAGGGAGTCCATGTGGACATATATATTGATCACAAGAGTTTGCAATATATATTTAAGCAAAAGGACCTAAATCTGAAGCAGCGAAGATGGTTTTAGTTATTAAAAGATTAAGACATCGATATCTTGTTTCATTTTGGGAAAGCAAATGTAGTAGTTGATGCATTAACTCGTAAAACAATTTCAAGCACCTATAGAAAGCCCCTATAAAAACATGGAATAACTAAGGATCTGTACCAACTAGCTAGCTTAAGGGTTCATCTTCTTGAGTCTCCGGATGAATGGGTTATCGTGCAGAATGCGGCAGAATCTTCATTAGTGGCTGAAGTGAAAGAGAAGCAGTATAAGGACCTTATTCTATCACAAATTAGAGAGAATGTACAAAAAGGTATGACAATGGCATTTGAGCTCATGGAAGATGAAGTACTTCGGTGCCAAAACAGATTGTGTGTACCCAGTATAGATGGACTAAGAAAGAGGATTATGATGGAAGCACATCATTCAAGATATTTTTTCCATCCGGGGTCAACCAAAATGTATCGCAACTTGAAAGAAGTGTATTGGTGGGGTGACATGAAGAAGAACATTGCATTATTTTTGGCTCAATATCCAAATTGTCAACAAGTAAAAGTAGAGCACCAAAAGCCTGGAGCTTATAGGCAGCGTAGAGAACTTCCAATTGGGAAGTGGGACATGATCAACATGGATTTTTTCACTGGTTTGCCTCGTTCATTTTGGAAGTTTTATACTAGATGGGTAATTGTTGATAGACTGACCAAATCAGTGCACTTCTTGTCGGTCAAGAGTACTTATATAGTTGAAGGATATGCAAGGTTGTATAATAAATAGATAGTTCATCTATGGAGTGCAAATCTCTATTATATCTGATAGGGGAGCTCAATTCACTACAAATATTTGGAGGTTATTTCAGAAGAGTTTGGGAACACAAGTGAATTTTAGTACAATCTTTCACCCCCAAACAGACGGTCAGGTAGAACGCACAATTCAAACACTTGAGGATATGCTGCGAGCTTGTATACTAGACTTCAAAGGTAGTTGGGAAGATCATTTTCCACTGATCGAGTTTACATACAACAATAGTTACCATTCAAGCATTAAAATGGCACCTTATGAAGCTTTCTATGGTAGAAAATGTAGATCACCAATCGGCTGGTTTGAAGTGTGTGAAACTACCTTATTTGGGCTAGATCTTGTTCATCAAGCTATGGAAAAAGTTAAGGTGATACAACAACTCAAAGTCGACATAAAGCATATGCAGATGTTAGAAGAAGTGGACTAGAAATTTCCATCTGGGATTTGGTGTTCTTGAAGGTTTCTCCAATGCAAGGGGTAATGAGGTTTGATCTAAAGAGGATGTTGAGACCCCGCTATATAGGTCGATATGCGATTATTTGAAGAGTTGGCCAAGTAGCCTATGTGTTAGAGCTAACACAAGGGCTTTCAACAGTTCATCCGGTGTTTCACATCTCAATGCTTTGAAAGTATATAGGTGACCCATCTCGTATTACTCCTACTGAAGATGTACAACTTAAGAGAGATCTCAGTTATGAATAAGTACCCATTGCTATCCAAGATCGACAAGTTAGGAAGTTAAGAAATAAACAAGTAGCTTATATAAAAGTACTATGGAGAAACCAACAAGTAGAAGAAATTACATAGCAAGCAGAAGAATCAATGAAATTGAAGTATCCTAATCTCTTCCAGACCAATGAGAAAGATGAAAATGTTGAGTTGAGGCATTGAAAAGTAAGTATAAGTTTATCTAAATTATGGATTAATAGTAGTACATAACTTAGGCTTGAAGTTTTTTGGGCTGAATAACCATGCTATCATTTGAGGACGAATATCCTTATGGGTGGGGGGGAGGGAGGATGTAACACCCCGTATTTGCATAAGTTAGTTATGTTCATATAATACTTGGCATAGAATTATCATATAGGTGAGGAACCATGTTTCTTATAAGATTAGCGTTGGTTTAACCTAGCTTGGAAGGTGATGAGATGCCTTGCGCGTTTCAGCATGTGTACTGCAAGTTAACCTCGACGAAAGTATTAAAACTCAAGATAGTAATGTGGCAATTGAGTTTAAAGCTCAAATTTAAGAGCTAAGTTAAGTCAAAGGAATTAATATTTAGAGAATGGAATAAGATGGTGAGGTGCTTGCTTGGCTTAATTAAGCTACTACATGCATCACCTACTTGAGCTATATGGATATAGTTAAAGGGCCCAAGGTTAATGGATCAGATTTAGGCTTATATTAATGGGCTCATTTGAGGCCAAAAATAAGTAGAAGAAAATGAAACTGAAAGGAAACCAAGCAACAAATCTTCCAAGGCCTAATGTAGTTAATCCCAAGTAAAGGCAAGAAGGTGCATCACCTAGTTTGACCTTTTGAGCTGTTTAATGTACAAAAGCACATGGATCACCTCCTTGAACAATTAGTGGTTGAAAATGGACCAAAGAAAGGAAAGTTCTAGATGATTTTTTTACAGTTAAGAAGGATCCATATAAATCCAATATAAGCTAATCTATTCACTCATTTTAGCAATTAAAGAAAATCAGATTTAACTTCATCTCTCTCTCTTTTGTCTCACGGCTTAAAACAACAACCTTAAAATTCCATCTAGGATTCTTGAAGAAACCCTCATATCTGCAAACCAAGGTAAGAGAAACACTTATGGATTTAGCTTGATTCTCCAAAGGAAGATTAGGAAAACATGTTATTCATGCTTAATTATAAGTATAAGGTAGAAGTTCACACAAGCTACTGCTCATTTTGTTCTTGGCTATTAAGATACTTTTCTATTCTTCTTTGGTTTAAGTGTGAAGAGAAGTTGAAGTTCTAGAAGAGTTCAAGTTAAAAGTAAAAATTGCAGAAAATAAGGTGAGGCAACTGCTCCATTTTTTTTTGTCCTCATTAAGTATGAGTTTGAGTTAGGAGTTATGGGTGTGCTGTCATGAAGAACTCAAGGGGGTAGTGAGTTCAAAATTTGGTTGTATGATAAATAATATTTGAGGTTGTTTTATGTGTATTGTTGTTGGGACTACTTGGGTAATCTTGGGAAAGGATATATACGGTATGTATTGGACAGAAAAGGAGAATGTGGGTATAAACATTAGTTTAAGGGTTGTATGGGCTCATTATCAATAAAAGTTAGCTACTGTTTTACGAGGCTCATAGTGTGATAGCTGCTAATATTAGTTTATCATGACTTATATTGTATAATAACACCTAAAAGGGGAGGCTGAATCATGATAGTTAAATCATGATAGTTATATTGGTCAGAGAATAAGGTATGTAAGGCTATTCGATTCAATATTCCTTGGCATGAAGTCTTATATTTGCGATTAATATCAACAAAGTGATTGTCCAAAGTTCTATTCATAGTAAATGAAACATAGTGGCAGCGTACAGTCTCCGAAAAACTAACAATATTTCTCCCTCTCATTAGTGTGTAGAATTACTTCATTATATGCTCATTACTTTATACTTGTGTAATTATTCTCCTATGTGCTATTATAGAAATGCTATTTTCGAAGGAAAGCATGGTGAATTCTCATCTTAGTCAAATGAAGTGAATTGTGTCATTTAAGCTCCTTATTTCATTGTTACTGCCTTGAAGTTATTACTTCATGTCTTCAACTATTAGTCTATATTTCCAAATCTCAAAAATGATTATGACCATCAAAACAACAATCTGAAAGATCAAAGAATCTAAGCAAAGAAATACGTATAATTATGGGTGGCAGCTCAGAGATGAAAGCCTAGCATGGGTTGATATCAATTTGTATAGAATGGTGGAAGTTCAGGGGCGAAAGCTTATAATGGGTTGGTCCCAATTTATGTAAATACGAGGACAACATCCCAGGGGTTAAAAAGCCTTGCATGGGTCATCTTCTTCTATAACTGATCACTTGGTCACTTGTATCACATGCCCTACAAAGATTATAAAGTACAGAAAAGTAAACAAAAGAATGTAACTGACATGATCCCACAAGAATAAACAAAGGCGGTCTTCTCTTCTTATCTATGCATTCATATATTGATAGTTGATATCATTTTAGCCCTTATTTTACATATGTTATTGCCTTACATATTCAGTACATTTTTATATACTGATGTCCCTCACGGGGGATGCTTCATTTCATGTTGTAGGCATACGCACTCCAGCTAGTAAACCTCCTCAGTAGGAGAACACGACACTCAGGTACTTTTAGTGAGCTCTAGCTTGACCTGGAGCTTCACTGAGTCCTTGGATGATTCATTTGGGTGTTGTATTGTAGTTAAGAGTAAGGCGGGGTCTATCCCAACCTACTCTAAGTCTGTCTATCTTATAGAGGCTTTATAGACTAATGCATAAAGTGGAGTTATGGTTGGTTCCTTAACACTTGTGGCCTTAGCGGCCAAGTCATATGTATATTTTAGCCCTAATTATGTTCTTTTATAATTGTAGCTTAAATGTATACTTTTTAGAGTTTCATGATTATCTTAGCTAAATGCATGGTAGATACATGTTATATGTGGGTTCACTGTGTCCTTCACAACATCGGGTGCTTGTCCATCTCAATGGGATTTGAGGCTTGGCACATAATTACTACACACATAATCTCATAATATCCTTCTTTCATCCACAAATGCACATCACAAGATCATAATTGGGAAATATAGGTATTTCAATGTAAAAACCATAATAAATCATCAATTCAATCATAATATAATTTAATTCAAGCATTAGAATAGTTTTTGAACGGAACCGATGACTTTGGAATCAAACCCTAGCTATTGGGATATCTATCTTAAAAATTGGGATTTTGAACGGGCTCCATGGATGAATCCTATCCATGGATGAAGAGCTACCATACCTTATAAATGAAACCCAATGAATTTGAGAAGAAAACCTTGCTGCTTGAACCCTATCTCCAACTTGAAGTTCTAAAGAGAGAATTTCTTTGGTGAGGATGAAGTTATGGGAGTAGTTTTGGGTTTTAGAAATAATGAGGTTAATGGCATAATTTAGTGACATAAAATCCTCATATAGGTGATCTACTTTAAGCTAAAACGACATCACTTAATATTAATTAAAATGGGAAAACCCCAAAGTGCCCCTAAACTAACTCCCAAAAATAGTTTCTAGGTGACCTCCCACGACCGTTACTAATGGACCGTGGTTGGACCCACTGCCCGTGCTAGAGAAGCATGGGTTAGGGTTCAAAGGGTTGATTTTCAGGGCTTAACCCATGACCCTTCATTCACGAGGTTTGGACTGACCTATGGGTTATGGGTCCTGACGTGGCCCACTTCTAGGGACGTTTCTAGGGCCCTGTTCAAGGACCCATAGTTGTTCGTTGGGGGCCGTACCTTGATGTTCTTACACAAGACCCTCTATTTTTAATTACGTAGAGTTACATTCAAGACTTTAATCATCATGTTAAGCTCTAGTTTGGCCTACTAGTTTTCGGGGTGTTACAATATCTCCCTCTTGGGAAGATTCATCCTCGAATGACTGTCTAGACACCTTACAAAATTAAGAACTCAAGACTAGGAACCTATCAAGAATGAACCATCAAAATAATGCACAATTTAAAGGAGGTAATATCAACTCCATCTCAAACATAGACAATGCATCACAAGTAGGAACTACACCTAACAACCCATTATGCATGAAAACTCAATATTTTTCATATTAATAGGAGGAATTAAAAGCAAGAAAATGCAATGTCATGGAGCCAATATGCAATTTACTCTCGAAAGCATACTAAAGCATGTTCAATAATTCATCTGATGAATTCAGTAGGCAACTCTTACTCAATGCACAACAACATGAGGAACATCAATAAAAAAACTTGTTTTCTTAATAAACATGTATTTCTTAAGAACATGCATAACATAAGGAAATCATGAAAAATACATATAACACACATGACTCCCAAAATAAGGAAACTGAAGAGGAACTACTTACCTTAAGCTTGAATAGGAGTAGAAGAAAAGAGATGAAGATATTGGGAGTTCATATGGGCCTCGGCCTCCAAAGTAGCACCCTCAACTACGTCATTTCTTCACAATACCTTCACGGAGGCAACTTTCTTGTTTCTCAACTTCTTGACTTGCCGGTCTAAGATTTCAACCGGCACCTCTTCATTAGCAAGATTCTCCTTAATATGTAAACCCTCTAAGGGCACTATTGTTGATGGATCCCCCAATATATTTCTTCAACATTGACACATGTAACATTGGATGCACCAACGCCAACTCATTTGGAAAATCTAACTGATATGTAACCTTTCCAACACTCCTCAAAATAAGGACCCACAAATCGTGGACTAAGTTTCCCCTTCCTCCCAAAACTCATAACACCCTTAATAGGTGAGATTTTAAAATAAACCCAATCATGCAAATCAAATTTGAGATCTCTCCTTCTAAAATCGGCATTGGACTTTTGGCAGTTCTCAACCTCTCTCTAATAACCTGAATCTTCTCAATGGTCTCATGCACCAATTCCGAGCCTAGGAGATCAATTTCCTCTATTTCAAACAATCCTATAGGAGACCTACATATCCTACGATAGAGAGCCTCAAAGGGAGCCATGTCGATACTCGAATGATAATTGTTATTATAAGCAAACTCAACTAACGACATTTGGTAATCCAAATTGCCCTTAAAATCTATCATGCATGCCCTCAACATGTCCTCTAAAGTCTAAATGGTGCGTTCCGCTTAACCATCCATTTGGGGGTGAAAAGATGTGTTAAGCTTCACCTTGGTACCTAGCACTTTTTAGAAAGATTTCCAAAACTGTGAAGTAAATTAGGTACCTCAATCCAAAATTATAGAGAAGGGTGCTCCATGTAACCTTACTATCACCCTCACAGACAACTTAGCATACTCTTCTGATGAGTATGACACCTTGACAGGAATTAAATGAGTACACTTAGTCATTTGACCCAATATTACCCATATCGAGTCAAGTTGCCGACAGTGGAAAGCCTACAATCAAATCCATGTTCACTTCTTCCCACTTGCAAGTAGGAATTGCAATATCTTTTGACAAGCCTCCCTTGCCTTTGGTGCTCAACCTTTACTTATCTACAATTAGGACATTTTGCCACAAATTTCGTGATGTCCTTTTTATTCCATTCAACCAATGATTTCCCGTAGGTCATTATACATCTTGGTGGCTCCCAGGTGAATAGAACACTGAGCTATGGGCCTCTTCTAAAATTTGCTCCCTCAACCTGTCTACATTTGGAGCACATAACCTACCTTGATACCTTAGTACCCCATCTCCCCCTTGGGAGAAAGCCTAAAAGGACATTTTAGGTACCGCCTCTTTTAACTCTACTGAGATAGGATCAACACTTTAGTTAGACTTAACATCCATCACAAAGGATGATTTGGAATCATTATGGAGCATGACCCCACCCTTGGCGGAATCCACTAGTTGAACACCTAGTTGGGCCAACCTATGCACATCACGAACTAACTTTTTCTTATCATCCTCTATATGAGCCACACTACCTATAGACAACCTACCAAGAGAATCTTCTACCTCATTAGCTTTATCGGGGTGATAAAGGACACTCATGTCATAATCCTTCCATAATTCTAACCACCTTCGTTGACAAAGATTCAAGTCCTTTTGACTAAACACATATTGTAAACTCTTGTGATCAGTGAAAAAATCCACATGGACCCCATACAAATAATGCCTCAATATCTTTAAGGCAAAAACAACCGCGCTAACTCAAGTTCATGTGTAGGATCATTCTTCTCATGGACTTTAAGTTGCCTTGAGGCATAGGCAATCACCTTTCCATTTTGCATAAGCACACATCCCAACCCAACTATAGAGGCATTACAATACACCACAAAACCATCCGTACCCTCCGCTAAGGTTAACACCGGAGCGAAAGTAAGTCTATCTTTCAACTATTGAAAATTTTTCTCACAAGCTTTCGACCACACAAACTTAGCCTTATTTTTAGTCAAAGCCATCAACGGAGAAGCAATAGAGGAAAACCCCTTTATACACCTCCTATAGTAACCGGCCAAACCAAAAAAACTTCTAATGTCGGAAGGAGTTAGAGGTCTAGGAAAACTCTTGACTGCATTTGTCATGTTAGGATCTATAATACCCTTGATTGACACAATTTGACAAAGGAAATCTACAAAGCTTAATCAATATTCACATTTTCTAAACTTTGAAAAAACTTTTTGGTCCTTAAGAACATGCAACACAATTCTCAAATGGTCCACATATCCATTCTCACACCTTGAATAGATCAAGATATCCTCGATAAACAAAATCACAAACATGTCTAGGTATTGCCTAAACACTCTATTCACCATGTCCATGAATGCCGCCGGTGCATTAGTCAATCCAAACGAAATTATCACAAACTCAGAGTGACCATACCGGGTTCTAAAGGTTGTCTTTGGAATATAATCCCCTCCCACCCTCAATGGGTGATAACACGAATGAAGATCAATCTTAGAGAAATAGCTAGCCCCTTGAAATTGGACAAACTAGTCATCAATTATCGAAAGAGGATACTTGTTCTTAATGGTCACTATATTCAATTAACGATAATCGATGCACATTCTAAGAGACCCATCATTCTTTCTAACAAAAAACACTGGAGCACCCCATAGAGAGATACTCGATGGGATGAAACCCCTATCTAGCAAATCCTTTAGTTGCTCTTTCATCTCCTTCAACTCAGCTGGAGCCATTCTATAAGGAGGAATAAAGATATATTACGTATCCGATAAAAGGTTAATACCAATATTTATTTCCCACTTGGGAGGAATATCGGGTAAATCATTGGGGAAAACTTCTGGGAACTCATTCACTATCGTAACTGACTCTAAAGAAGGGGTTTTAGATTCAACATCCCTAACCCTAACAAGATGGTAAATACACCCTTTGGAGATCATCTTCCTAGCTTTAAGAGAAGAGAAAACTTGACCTCTAGGCATAGAATTTCCCTCCTTCCACTCTAAGATAGGGTACTTTATAAATTGGAATCTAACCACCCAAGTCTTACAATGGATAGGGGCATAACATGCATGCAACCAATCTATACCCAAAATCACATCAAAGTCTAACATGTCTAACTTTACCAAGTCCACCAAAGTAACTCTATGGGATATGGAAATGGTATATCTCTTATCGACTCTCTTAGCCACCACTGAGTCATAAACCGTGGTAGATACCCAAAAAGGTTCTACTAATCCTTCTGGGAGCATATCAAACTTCATTGCCACATATGGTGTAACAAAGGACAAGGTAGCACTGGGATCTAACAAGGCATAAACATCAATAAGAATTACTTTTAACATACCGGTCACCACATCTTAGGAGCTCTGTTGGTCACCCTAGGATTGAAGAGAATAATAGTGGTTTTGCTTTGGGGCACTGGAGTTTAAATCACATGGTGGAACTTGTTTATCTTCTCTTCCATTAACCGTGAGTATCATAAAATCTCTAATCTTGTGGCCACTCTTTCCACAACTAAAACACCCATCCATGCCAACTATGCACTTACCATTATGTTTTCTTCCACACTTTTCATAATTAAGACTAGCCACATAAGAACCACCACCATTAGCCCTTTGAGGTTTAGGGTTAAACACCCTATGTTTGTTGACCCTTGGGGAAGTACTAGAGGCACCTTGGTTGGAAAACCTATGTCAAAACCTTGGTCGACCTTGTCCATCAGACCTAGCATTGGAGAAGTTCCCATCACCAGTTCTAGCTCTTTTCACCTCCCTATTCTTTTCCTTGAGTTTTGGGTTCTCAATTTGTTAGGCGTACACCTTAATCCTTGAGATATCTGTGTCATGATGAAGTATTTCCATACAACATTCTTTTTCTATTAAGTCCGACACGCCCGTAAAAAACCTACTCATCTTGTCCCTCGAATCTGCCACAATAGTTGGAGCATACTTGGATAATTGAGTGATCTTTAAGGCATACTCTTTCATGCTCATACATCCTTGAAGAATGCTAATGAACTCTTCCAACTTAGATTCCCTCAACTCTCGGGGAAAGAATTTATCAAGAAATGCCGATATGAATAATTCCTATTCAACCATGGCAGCTCCTACAGGTCTTCTTTTGGTTAGTAGGCGGCTAACTCAGCCTTCTCTTCCGAAGATACCCCCATAATAGCAAGCACTTTATAAACCTCATCGATGAACCTTTGAGGATCTTCTTCCACTTTAGAGCCATGAAATTCGGGAGGGTTCATTCAAGCAAAATCCCTAACCCTTGAGGTAGCCGAATTCACATTTGGATTCATCGAAGCTACAACTTCCCTATTGGCTTGAGCCACCAAAGCATGGGCAAACATTTGGAAAGCCAACCTAACCTCCACATTCAATATATACAAAGGATCAATTGGAGCTTGAGGAGGAGCTCCTTGATTCACATTGTCCTCTTTAATCCTTATAGAATTTTCCCTTCTAGTATTCATATCTCGGAGACACAAGAGAAGGATTAGGAGAGGGACTTTATAGAGTAAAACTCTAAGGCACGACTTAATAGTAATGAAGAAGTGAGATTTCCTAAACATCTTGTAGCCTCTCATTCATAAATGTTGCGCTCTTCATACTTATGAACAAAAACTCTACTAGACGTGGCTTATGAGACATCGTCCTAGAATCATTCTAAACTTTGTGGTCTGATACCAAATTTGTCACGACCCAAAGGTACCCCCTAGATGTAACATGGCGTATAGAACCCCGAAGGACTCAATACGAGCCACTTAGCATATCATAACATAAGTAATAGAACAATAAGAATTAAAATGCATTTCATGTCCAAAATTTTCATAAAATAAAAGCGAAAGTCTAGACATTATAAGATAGCCCGAAAAGGAAATACAAGAAATTAACTAAAATGAGATAACACCCGTCCTTGAAACATGAGGACTTACCAACAAGCTAGGAGAATAAACAATTCCAGGCTTTAGCCACAATGGTGATAACCTGGAGATCCTAACCCTACACTTGGGGAAAAGGTAGGAAAAGTAGGCATTAATACAAAAATGTACTAAGTATGATAGTCGTGCATAAAAACATTTAAAACATGCTAAGAGGGACATTTTATTAGAATGAATGCATTTCACTAAGTTTAAACATCATTATGAAAAGAGTGGAAAAAGCATAAGTCATAAGGATAGTCAACATATAGATCATCACAACATAAGAAGAACATATCATAAATACCCTCAAAACATACTTGTGCAATGCATGAATAAGACCTCATAATTTCACCTATGCTAAGTAAAGCTTCTTGAGTAATCATAGTTCATAATTAATATTCTTGTTCATAATGTTGTTCTGGGAATAAGCCTTAACTAATATGAGATGATGTGAACTATACATGGACCCCCGGTGTTACCCACACTGAAAAGGGTTGTTCTACTTGCCTAAGGTAGAACTATACTCTTAGCTTAGGTAGATCCACTAGATAAATAACCTATGGGGGCACATAGTTTATGGGATAAGGAGATTGCTACTAGGACTCATATGTAACTAAGGTAGAAGGTTTCCATCTCATGAGACATACTTTGAGAACCAGACTCAACTAGCGTATAAGGAATCCACTTGGAAAGCCGGACTCAACTAGTGTGAAAGATTTCATTGGAAGTCGGACTCAACTAGTGTAAAAGTGTCACGACCCATGCCTACACCTCGAACGTAACACGGTGTACAAGACATCGAAAAGCCTCATATATGCCTCATAGCATTCATAACATAAGATATAATAAAATGGTCAAAATTTAAAAACTTTTATCCATACAATCAAAGTATTTATTTAAAAGCAAAGTGGAAATCTACTTTTCTCATTTTGCCAACTAATACAATCAAGTATCAATAATAGTGTCACAGCCCTTCAACATAGTCCGAAACATAAACAACATGAAAGAATCTACTAAAGACTCATATATCCTCGAATCTTAAGGACTCACCATAAGCTAGGAAAATAGTCAATCCAATCTTTAATGTAAAAAAATCACCTTAAGAACAAGAACTTAAAATTGTAAAAATGTAGAAGAAATATGGGTTAGTACAAAAATGAACTAAGTATGATTGCCATGAAAAAATCATGCTATAAAGGACATTTTAGTTGGAAACCATGCTATATGCCAAGTTTGAGAAACATCTTGAAACTGTAGTGTAAAGGTAGAATTCAAAAACGTACTCATCAAACAAACCATTATAATATAATAGAACCATATCTTAAGTAACCCTATACGTGTGCAATGTATGACTGGCATCCCATAATACCATTCACACTAAGTATCCCTTTGAGGCAACCATAGATAAGGAACATTCACATTCAGTAAGTCATATCAAGGAAAGTAACTCATAACATCACTACAAGTTAAGCATTTATCATTTTATTTATCCTTCATGTCAATATTCTAAAAAGCATCATTATTAGCATATTCATTTCATTAGATATTATGGCATTCGAGGAACACACCACAACAACTCTCAAAGCCTACTCGTGCAATGCATGAAAGGCATCCCATACTACCTGCCATACTTCATAGAACCTCTTGAGTAACCATAGCACATAACTCAGATGATGAGAATAAGCCTTAAGAGATATAGACCATGTGAGTAAATCATGGAATCCGGTGTCATGTCCCACACCGAAAAGAGTTGGCTTACGTGCCTAAGGTAGAACTGGTAACATTTTAACTTAGGTGGATCCACTAGCTAATATCCTATGTGGGCACATAGTTATGGGATAGGGAGATTTTTACTAGAAATCAGCCTAAGATTGGGGGAGATTCCACCCCCATAATATTCATTTGCTACTAAGTTTTAATTCCCATAGAGTAGTTCATTACCATTTAGCATTATTACACATGAGAGGGATGCCATTTGGCCTACCAACTTAAGGAAAATTATTACTCCTGAAAGGGCTACCATTAGGTCTACCGATTCGAATTACATCATTAGAATAACTCATTGAATCATCATGAAAGAGGTACCATTGGCCTATCAATTCAAACTTCATTATTAGTCACTCATGAAAGGAATGCGTTAGGCTTTTCCATTCAAGGTTCATTATTACATTAGTTCATTGACTCATTGTGAAAGGGATACCATTGGTTTACCGATTTAACCAAAAACCTTAGGATATTTCATTAGTCATTTATGAAAGAAATGCCATTGGCCTATCGATTCATGGTTCATTATTACGCAAATGAAGCCGATGCCCTAATCCTACCAATTCAAAGTATATCAATCAATGAGAAGACCTTACACAACATATAATCATTATTCACAAGAGTATAATCGAGAAATAACCTTTCAATCAACACAACAAGATTATCATAGTCATAGACATGTGATGCATAGTTATGTGTAAGGGTATGGGGAGAATGATATTTCAACAATACCACAATTACTCCATGGTCATAGGATCTGTACTTCCTAAGTGAATCACAAGCTCATACCCAATTCTCATAAACATGTACAAACTCTCATAATTTGCCCTTCAAGGACGATAAATCACATTCAACCCAACATCTAGAATTTCTACCTTAGATAAAGAGAATATCATGATTCAATAAGCTCAATCAATATAGACATAATCTATTCACATGCTTCTATAATCAATCAACCCACATCATGAAATCACAATTTAGTACTATGGAGAATTCATTAGTTCATTGGGGTATTTCTTCCTAAATCAACAATAATTAATCAATTCAATCATAATCCTTCATAATTAAAACGTTGAAAAAGTTTTAGAAGAGAACCCATAACTTAGAGTCAAACCCTAGCTTTTGGGGAAAATTGAAAGCTTTGATATCTAGTTTTGAAGGGACTCTATGGGTGAAAGCTACCCATTGATGAAAAGACAACATACCTTTAGGATGAATCTTCAAGGAATTTGAGAAATAATCCTTGATTTCTTCAAACTCTAGCTCCCTTTTCTACTCTTCTTCTTCTTCTTGGAGTTTTAGAGAGAGAAATATTGCGAGGAAGATGAACTTTTTGATTTGATTTGGGTCATGGGGGTTAATGAAGTAAATGGGGTGGTTTATGACTTAAAATCATTTATATATGTGAAATAAAATAATATAAATTGATCCTTTTAATTAACTAACTAATTTTGAATTTACCAAAACACCCCTACCTAGGCACCTCCTTACCAGGGACTACGCCCACCATCACGACCCGTCAAGAGAATCACGACTCTTGGTGGGTCCTGTGGTCCCTTGACCAGTGACCTCCCCCAACTTAAAAAGTCCCCATTAATCGAAGGCAACCCTATGAGCCTTCCCACAGACCATGGTCTTCACCATGAGTCGAGAAGTGGCTCGTGAAGGGGAGGTTTCATGAAGCTACTGTCCCACCTACCACGGGTGGCACCACGACTCGTGGTGGACACCGTGGGTCATGAAGAACCTCGTGGTGATGGTGGGCAGTGGCTAGGCTTGTTTTAGGCAGCCTTGGCCTCCTAGCCGTGGCCGTCACCCAAAATCCTTGGCCCTTGCCCTTAACCCTTGACGTTAACCCACAAGTTTAGGCTCTAGTTTAACCTACTAATTTTTGAGGTCTTACATTATCTCCCCCTAGGGAACATTCGTTCTCTAATGACTATCTAGACACCTTATGAAATTAAGGACTCAAAACTAGCAACGCATCATGCATGGAACATCAAAACAATGCACAAGTCATAGGAGGAAACATCAACTCCATCTCAATATAATCAATGCAACACAAGGAAGTAGGAACTACATCTAGCAACCCATTATGCATGAGAACTTCAACATTTCACAAATTCATTGGAGGAACTACCTTCTCCAACACAAATCATACTCATCATAATATCATGAAACAAGTTGCGCAATTACTCTCAAAAGCACAATAAAGCATCTTCAACGATTCATCTCATGAAGCATATAGGCAACTCATACTAAATGCACTACAATCTGTGGAACACATAATGCCACACTAAATTTGGACATATCTTGTAAACTATTGCCTTAAATATTTTTGAGTACACTTTTAAAGTGTAGCCTTAGTTTTTACATTTTGACCATATTAACATTAGCAACACTTGGAAAAGTGTGCTCTTTCGTGGTATATGCTACACTTTTAAGCGTTGTCATATCATGATATAATTAGCAATGCCTATTTACACCTATGAATACACTTTTAAAATGTGCTATTTTTATAATTTGAAAAACAACACTTTACAATTGTGACCCTATAGTTTTCCTAAAATTTTCACTAAAATATTGTTTTCCCTTCAAAATATTTAATTCTCCCTACCATTTCTTATTCACCAAAAAAAGAAATCATAAAAAATAAAAAAACTCTCAATACAAATAACTTAACAGTGAAATAATAGTTTTACCCCAAATCAGATTTAGAATTGCTATTTGTCCATATCATTTCTCTCAAGTCCTAAACCCTACTTTCACCTCCTTCTCATTTCGACCCATGAAATTCTCGATTGTAAAGCTCGTTGTCACTATATTCTTTGGTACATTGATGGCTTGTGTTGATTTCCCTAATTCTTCTTCACCTTCATCCAAAAGCTAGAGAAATGGTTCGAATAATTCTAGCATTGTTTGAGGAATTGGTGAATTTATGGGAGTGCATACAGTCGATAATGATGAAGATAGATTCAAACACCCAGCTCATATATGCCAGTCTCTTTCTGCTCATTGGTCTCTCCCTGTTGCTAGTATTCTAAAATTATAATTTATATGACTATCTTTTCATTTTATGGTGTTTTAAAGTGTTAGATAAAATTTGAGCTTTAAATTATCTTCACTTATTCTGATTTTTCATTACAGTACATACAATTTAAACGCACTCTCCATTTAAATTTACCTAGTGTTCTAGAGTGGTGCTGTAGATTGTCTTTTGTAAAGTGTGTGCTTCATTTAGTTTACTTTTTGATTATCTTTGCCTATGTATGAGTAAAATGCTTTTATTTTGTGATAGATGACCATGTTGTTACCTGTTCGGACTATGAACTTTTATTTCTCTTGAGGAATAGAAAGATTTCTTCTTACTGACCTAAATAAAATATTTTCACAATCTAAAAATAGATGTTTCATACATTGAAAGGACAAAAATAAAGATCTAATTTTCTTGTGTATTGATTCTCTGCTTGTTCTAGTTAAGCTCATATTGGTGGAATCGATCTTCTCGTCATCCTAGTATTTCTGCTCCAGAGAAGGTAATTTCTTCCCATTTAGATAGTTTTTCTCCTGTTTTGCGTACTATTCTCTATACCAAGGCTAAATCTTTTGTAGTTTTTGTTTAGTGTTCTATTCTTTGGAACTTTGTGATTGACTCATTAGCCATCTAATAATGTTTCCAATAGATAATTTCTTTGTTCATCCCTTAAGAATGCCTCTCTTCATAATCTCTTAGTTGTTCGAAACATGTTTCTTTTATTGATTCATTCATGTCTTAGCAATAGGAGTAGTTTCTTATAAGTTTTTATATAAGTTTTAAGGGCTTCTGTTCATTATCTAGATTAATTTCTTACATTTTGGTACTACTGATTCTTGAGATTTTCATGGTTAAATGTTGCTATAGTTCGCGTATCCTCGTCTTAGCGTGTTTGTTGTTTCGTGGTTAACATAAATGACCTTTTTTTACCTAAAAGTTAACACTACAAGTGGGTTGGATTTTTAGGTCTTTTAGTTCCAGCTTACTGTTGTTGTTTAAACATAAGGTCTGACTATTTTCTTTACTATTTTAGTTTCAAGTATTGATAACTCATCTTTATGTTGGAACTTCTTCTTGATTTTCCAATCTTGTATAAATTTGTCTAGTTGTAGGTGCTACTTGTATATTTGGAGTCATTTGTACTTGTTTGGTTTGAGTTATCGTTGTTGTAATCGCAGTTTTCTCCCATCTCGAGTCCCCTTTCTTTTTGTTGGAAATATGTGTGGTCTTTAAATTATAACGGTCGCATTTGAGCCTAGATTAATAGTGAAGATCAGCATGTCCCTCTGGAGAGTCTAGTCATCTGATCATTAATATTTTCTAGTCTAAAGAAATTCTGCCTCTTACATGGATACTTGATTAAATGTTCGAGTTTCGATACTCACGGTTGTTTTATTTTAATTAAATTCCACTATGATTAGAGCTAGACATGATCATGTCTGGATTTACTGTAATGTTCCATTAGTTTTATTTTCTTGATTCATGATTCTTTGCATATCTATACCAACTTCTGAATCACAAACTAAAGTTGTGACTATGTCTCATCTCATGTCTGTCACCCCTTCACTAAAAACAAAAAAAAATAGAAGAAAAAGTTTTGTACCTCTAGGTAGAATATTCTATCCTCAGTTTTCTATTTTATAAAGAGTCAAAATTCTTTCTTGTATGATACATTATGCTGATTGTGATATATAAATTCTCAATGAGACTATGATAATTCAGGACTTTGCAGAATTTTGAAGTTTTGGAATTTTAGGCTAGCAAGAAGAAATTGTTCTCCTCATTGCTCGACATCGTAGGATCCTCCATTAAACTCATTTTCTGGCAAGGGAATCCTATAATAAGATTCTATGGATTTCATCACCTAGCATATTCATATAGCTGCTATTTAAACCTCTTTCGATATATAAAGTTTTTGTGTTTGTACATGTTTTTACAGAACCTCTTTTTAACAAGTTGCACTTCGTAATCACAAAAATTCCAAAGAAACAATGGATAATGCATTCAGGCCAGTGTTCGAAAAAGAGAAGCCTTCCCTATTTAGATATTTTGGTAGAATAGTGACAACAACGTCTCCAATCTCTTCTAGCTCAACTCATGCTTCAATTCTTGAAAAGGTATTTTACATTTAGCATTAACAACAAAATTGAATCCTAAACTTTCAAATGTGAAAGAGGCTGCAAGAATGTTGTTTACCATAAATTTGACACCTATTTAACATAAAATATGTTCATTTTAGTTGAACATGTGATAATTACCTCTTTGAATTTAGGTGTATTTATATATGTTATATTAGGTGTTGGCAGCTTCCATATTTCTCACACTATTAAACTTCTTGTGTTGGAATAGTGATTTTCTTCATTTGTTGACATCTAGTTGAAATTTTTTTGAGACTGAAATTGATGTTAGGAGCTTTGTACGTTTTCTAGATTAACTAATAATTTACATTAATTATTTTCATTCAGTCCAGGTCATTCTATTGAAAAATGACTTGGTCGCAAATCTGGCTTAGTATGTTTAGGCTTTCATATAGTTTATTGAATTATCATGTGTATTGTGTGGTTTAGTATAGATGGATATCTTTGATAGTCCAAGCTTTCTACTTCTAAAAATAAGATTATGAACCATACTAACTTTGACCTTACTTTTATAGGTCACTTACTAGTAATTAATTCATCTTTTTTTCAAAGCAATTTTTGAGAAGTGATTGTTCCTATTTATTGAAGAGTGCATGCTTACTAAACTTGTTGTGCTATTTTGAGAAATTTGAAAGATAATTCAGAGTTATTTATTCAACATGGAAGCTACATGTACCTATTCTGTTTTCCAACTCCGACAATGTTGCTCCAAAAGTGAAATATATTGCCTTTGTTTTGATAGAAACTAAAAACAAACTGAAGCCTGGCGTAGACATTCTTGGGGTTATCAATGTGATATTTAATGAAACCTATGACAAATTCATACCTTGACATGATTTTCCACGGTGATAACTGTTTCATATCAAAAGTAAGTTCCAATACTAGTTGCTACTTTCTAAAATTATTTCATCTAAAATATGTCACCAAAGAGATATGACCCTGTTATTACTTGTTAGAACTATAAACTTTTATTTCTCCTAAGGAATCAAAAGATTTCTTCTTACTGACCTAAATAAAAGATTTTTACGATCTAAAAAATAGATGTCTCATGCATTGAAAGGACGAAAAATCAACGGCTAATTATCTTGTATATTGATTCTCTGCTTGTTCGAGTTAAGCTCACAGTGGTGGAATCGATCTTCTCGTCCTTCTAGTATTTCTGCTCCAGAGAAGGTAATTTCTTCCAATTTAGATAGTTTTTCTCCTGTTTTGCGTTCTATTCTCTATACCATGACTAAATCTATTGCAGTTTGTGTTTAGTGTTTGTAAATATTATTTCGATTTGTTCTTGGTTTTGTTCATATGGAACTTTGTGGTTGATTCATTAGCCAGCTTATAATGTTTCCAATAGTTGTTCATCCTTTAAGAATGACTCTCTTCATAATCTCTTAGGTGTTCGAAACATATTTCTTTTGTTGATTCATTCGTATCTCAGCAATATGAGTACTTGTTTATAAGTTTTTGTATAAGTTTTAAGTTCTTGAATTCATTATCTAGATTCATTTCTTACATTTTGTTACTACTGATTCCTGAGCTTTTCATGGTTAAATATTGTTATAGTTCGTGTTTCCTCATCCTAGCGTGTTTGTTGTTTCGTGATTAACTAAATGACCATTTTTTACACGAAAGTTAACACTATATGTGGGCCGGATTTTTATGCCTTTTAGTTCTAGCTTACTGTTGCTGTTTAAACATAAGGTATGATTGTTTTTTTTTAGTGTTTTAGTTCCTAGTATTGAAAACTCATCTTGATGTTTGAACTTCTTGATTATCCTATCTTGTATAAGTTTGTCTTGTTGTAGTCACCACTTGTATATTTGTTGTCAGTCGTACTTATTTGGTTTGAGTTCTCGTTGTTGTAATCGTAGTTTTCTCCCATCCTGAGTTCCCTTTCTTTTGGTTAGAAATATGTGAGGTCATTAAATTATAACGGTCGCCTTTGAGCTTAGATTAATAGCTAAGATCAGCGTGTCCCTCTGGAGAGTCTAGTCATTTGATCATTAATATTTCCTAGCCTAAAAAACTGATGCCTCTTACTTGGATGCTTGATTAAATAGTTTAGTTCCGATAGTCATGGTTTTTTTTTATTTTAATTAAATGCATTAAGGCAAGCGTTCAGAAAATAGAAGCCTTGTGGAGTAATGTTTGGTGTATTCATTTGAATTTCATTTTCTACTAGATCGTTAACAATGGTAAGGATGATATAATGTCCATTTTCATATAGTCATATTGTGGGTTTACTTGTGTAGTTTTGTATTTTTCGTATGTATAATAAAACTACTTCTTTTGGTTCTAATTTTATAGCCAACTATAACAACTTGTATTGTAAGCAACTTACCAGTGAGTTGCACGTTACTCTCTCCTAAGTTGCCTGTCAAATAGTATCCTGAAATAGTGATTTCCATATCAATTGAACCAACAACTTGTTTTGTTTGCCCCTCCACCCCTTTGTTTCCTATGAATGTACTGGAGACTATGCCTATTCAAACTTTGGACTTGAATGAACATGTCAATGCTATTTGTTTGATGTAGGAACATCTCATAACTGCTGATTTGATAATTGTTTTTCAAAGTCATGTTTCCAAGAAACTCTGCGTGTCGACATAGAATATATCCAAGCTCTGAACTCATGTTTTTTTTTTAAATTTTTTTGCAGGGGATCTCTCTTTTGGAAAAGATGATTTGTGCACACATTATTGTTTTATAACAATATTTACAAAAAATGACAAGATCATGTAGACGGGGAAAAGTGTTTTACACTTTAGACTCATGTAAATGTAAGTGTAGTGCAAGACTATGTTTCTTTGGAGCTTCAATCAATTATCCTCTGATGTAAATACCCATATGGAGTTTGGTAAATCAATGCTTCTACCTATGTCAAACAATAAAATGAAAAGGGTTGCTTGGTGCACTAAGCTCCCACTATGCACGGCCACGAGGTTCAAGTATAGGCCAGATCACAAGGGTCTATTGTATATAACCTTTGCGAGCTTGTGCTTGATCTATTATATTAAATGATGAAGAGTTTTTGTACTATTGTCATATTTGTTTTAATGCATTTGATTTTGTGGAATTTATTAATAGTAGAGATCTTTTAGCAATCACTTTTTAAGTATTGGTTGTACAAGACATGTTTTTCGAAGCTTATTTGAAATATGTAGCTTCGATTTCTTTATTAGCTAATTTTTTGCTTTGGATCACTTATATATTTAATTATGTGCTTATTGAATATATGCAAATAGAATTTGTTATTCTTAAAAATGACAAATTGGGGCTACAAAAAATCTACACAACATTGCCACACTTTTTAAATGTGACCATGAACAAAGCAAAGGCCATGCTTTTATGTGTAGTATTGTCAATTAAAAGGTGTTGCTAATAAATTACTACAAAGTGTGCCCTTTATACCTCTTTGGCCATGCTTTTTAAGTGTAGCTGTTATGACGACATTTCAAAAGCGTGGCCTAATGTCAAAGGTTACCCTTCTTTTTGCCACGCCCTAAAAGGTGTTGCTTAAAGTCCAAAAGTGTAGCATTTTGTCAAAGTCCACACTTTTTGCTAGTTTAGGCTACACTTTACTAGAGTGGCCGAAGGCCCAAAATGTTGTAGTGTCATTGAATCCTCATAAAAGGGGTACCATTGGCCTATCAATTCAAGGTTCATTATTAGTCACTCATGAAAGGAATGCGTTAGGCCTACCCATTTAAGGTTCATCATTACATTAGTTCATTGACTCATCACCAAAGGGATACCATTGGTCTACCGATTCAAGAAAAAATCATTCATGTTTCATTATTACACACATGAAGAGGATGTCCTAAACCTACCAATTCACGGTATATCAATCAATGAGAAGACCTTTCACAACATATAATCATCATTCCCAAGTGTATAATCGAGAAATAGCCTTTCAATCAACACAACAAGATTATCATATTCATAGACATGTCATGCATATTCATGTGTAATGGTATGGGGAGAATGATAGTTAAAAAATACCATAATTACTCCATACCCATAGGATCATTACTTCCTAAGTGAATCATAAGCTCATACCTAATTCTCATAAACATATACAAACTCTCACAATTGTCCCTTCAAGAACCATGATTCACATTCAACCCAACATCTAGAATTTATATATTAGATAAGGAGAATATCATGATTCAATAAGCTCAATCAATATAGACATAATCCATTCACATGCTTCTATAATCAATCATCCCACATCATGAAATCACAATTTAGTAATATGGGAAATTCATGGGTTCATGGGTATATTGCTTCATAAATCAACAATAATTCATTAATTCAATCATATTACTTCATAATTAAACCATTGAAAACGTTTTAGAAGAATACCCATAACGTAGAGTGAAACCCTAGCTTTTGGGAAAATTGAAAGCTTTGCTATCTAGTTTTTAAAGGACTCTATGGGTGAAAAGTAACCATAGATGAAAAGCCAACATACCTTGAGGATGAATCTTCAAATAATTTGAGGAAGAATCCTTGATTTCTTCAAACCCTAGCTCCCCTTCTACACTTCTTCTTGGAGTTTTAGAGGGAGAAATATCATGAGGAAGATGAACTTTTTGATTTTATTTGGGTCTTGGAGGTTAATGATGTAAATGGGGTGGTTTATGGCTTAAAATAATTTATATATGTAAAATAAAATAATATAAATCGACCTTATTAATAACTAACTAATTTTGAATTTACCAAAACACCCTTACCTAGGCACCTCCTTACTAGGGACTATGCCCACCTTCACGACCCCTTAAGAGAACCACAGCTCTTGGTGGTGACTGTGGTTCCTTGACCAGTGACCTTCCCCAACATAGCAAGCCCCCATTAAGCTAAGGCAACCTCATGATCCTTCCCATAGATTGTGGTCTTCACCACTTGCTGTGAAGTGGCTCGTAAAGGGGAGCCTTTACTTGGGTAGTTTCATGGAGCTACTGCCTCACCTACCACACATGAAGACCTTCATTGTCATGGTGGGAAATGGGTAGGCATGTTTTAGGCAGCCTTGGCCTACTAGCCATGGCCCTCATCCAAAATCCTTTGTCGTTGCCCTTAACCCTTCACGTTAACCCACACATTTATGCTCTAGTTTAACCTACTAATTTTTGAGGTGTTACATTATCTCCCTCCTGGGAATATTCGTCCTCGAATGATGAACTAGACACCTTACGGAATTAAGGACTCAAAACTACCAGCCAATCATGCATACAACATCAAAACAATGCATAAGTCATAGGAGGAAACATTAACTCTATCTCAATATAATCAATGCAATACAAGGAAGTAGGAGCTACATCTAGCAACCCATTATGCATGAGAACTTCAACATTTCACAAATTCATTAGACGAACTACCTTCTCCAAATCAAATCATGCTCATCATAATATCATGAAATAAATTATGCAATTACTCTCAAAAGCACAATTAAGCATGTCCAACGATTCATCTCATAACACATATAGGAAACTCATACTAAATGCAGTACAACATGAGGAACACATAAATTATGAAAACTCATTTTCTTATTAAACATGACTTCATCAAGTACACGCATACCCTAAGGAGATCAAGGAAACACAAAAATCACACATGACTCCAAAATATGAAACAATCCACAAGGAACTCTTGGCCTCAAACTTGACTAGGAATATCATAAAGTGATAAGGATATCAGAACTCTGAACAAAATCTTACTTTCTAAGCAAACCATCTCTCTTTTGGGAGCAAACCCCTACTAAGGTTAACATGCAATTATAATGTTTAGTATAGTGACCTTAATAAAATATTTACATCTATAAGTAATTATCAACATACCGGTGTCTTTATTCGGAAGGGCTCCTTTGTCCTCCCTAGTTCGGAGTGCATAGAAACGACCATTCTTTGGAGCATTGGGATTTGAACCACTAAGAGAAGCTTGCTTGGCGTCTCTTCCTTTGTCATAAGTGTAGGGCAATTTTTCACTTGATTATCAGTCTTTCCACAAACATAGAAACCATCATACCAGGTAGGCACTTCCAATGGTGCTTCTTTCCACATTTGGTGCAAGTAGGCTTAGGAAATGGAGACCTATTACCTTTCTATTGGTTAGCCCTAGGAGTGTTTTAAAAATCTTGGTTAGAGGACGTTTTTTTTAAACCTTGGTTGACCTTGTTCATCGGGCCTATATCTTTTCATCTCTCTATTCTTTCTCCTAAGTTTGGACTCCTTCATTTGTTGAGCATCCACCATAATCCTAGAGATATTCATTCTATCATAGAGCATTGTCGTAGGACATTCTTCTCTAACTAAGTTGGACATACCCGACATAAACCTATTAATTTCATCCCTCGGCTCCTCTACCATAGATGGAGCATACTTGGATAGTTGGGTAAATTCCAAAGCATACTCATTGACACTCATGCTACCTTGCTTAAGGTTACTGAATTCCTCCACTTTAGCCTTCCTCAACTCTCGGGGAAATAACCTATCTAGAAGTGTTTTCTTAAACACCTCCCAATCTATTGGACCCTCTCCTACCAGTCTACTTCTCTTCCATGGAGTATACCAAACTCGAGCAACATCCTTCAATTAGTAAGCGGCTAGTTCTGATTTTTCTACCAAAGTCACCCCCATATAATAAATTATTTTATAAATATCATCCATAAATTCTTGCGAATCCTCTCCTATATTGGAATAAAGAAACACGGGAGGATTCATTCTTGTGAAATCCCTTAGTCTAGAAGCCACGGAAATAGGATTCAAATGAGTACCAACATCTCTAGTGGCTTGGGCCATCATAGCTTGAGCCAATGTTAGAAAAGCCAACCTAATTTCCACATTTGTCATAACTACCGGATCAATCGGAGCTTGAGGAACTTGCTTGTCTTGAGGAGCATCTTCATTGATATTGTTTCCCTCTATTTTCCTTGCGTTAGCTGTTCGTGTATTCATATCATGAAGACCTAAAAGACGGATTAGGAGATGGACTTTGTAGAGTTAAACTCTATGGCATGACTTAAGAATAATGAAAGAAGTGTAGTTTCCTAACATCTTATAGCCTTTCATTCATAAATGTGGAGCGCTTCACACTCATGTACAAGACTCTACTAGATGTGGCCTATGACACTTCATCCTAAAACCATCCCAATATCTTGTGCTCTGATACCATATTTGTCACAACCCAAGCCTACAGCCCGAACGTAATATAACGTACAAGACTTCGAAGAGCCTCATACAAGTCTCATATCATTCATAACATTCATAACATAAGACATAAGAAAATGGTATGAAATTTAAAATCTTTTATCCATACATTCAATGTCTTTATTTAGAATCAAAGCGGAAGTCTACTTGTCTCATTTAGCCAACTACTACAATCGAGTAATAATAATGGGGTCACATCCCTTCAACATAGTCCGAAACATAAAAAACATGAAAGAAACTAATAAAGACTCATATGTCCTTGAATATTGAAGACTCACCACAAGCTAGGAGAATAGTCAATCCAAGCTTGAATCCAAAGAAATCACCTTAAGAACGGGAACCTACACTTTGTAAAAATGTAAGAGAAATATGGGTAAGTACAAAAATGCACAAAGTATGATAGCCATGCAAAAATAATGCTAAAAAGGACATTTTAGTTAGAAACCTTACAATAGGAAAAGTTTGAGAAACATTTTGAAACTTTAGTGTAAAGGCATAATTCACAAGCATATTCATCATACAAACCGTTATAATATAATAAAACCATATCTGAAGTAACCCTAAGTTATACTTGTGCAATGTATGAATGGCATCCCACAATACCATTCACACTAAGTATCCCTTTGAGGCCACCATAGATAAGGAACATCACATTCAATAAGTCATATTAAGGAAAGAAACTCATAACATCAATACATGTTAAGAATTTATCATTACATTTAGTCTTCATGTTAATATTCTCAATAACATCTTTATAAGCATATTCATTTCATTTGACATTATGACATTTAAGGAACACACTATAACCAAACTCAAAGCCTACACGTGTAATGCATGAATGGCATACCATATTACCACCCATACTTCATAGAACCTCTTGAGTAACCATAACATGTAACTCACGTGATAGGAATAAGACCTAACCGATATAGGCCATGCGAGAAAATCATGTAATCCGGTGTCATGTCCCACACTAAAAGAGTTGGTCTAATTGCCTTAGGTAGAACTGGTAATATTTTAGCTTAGGTGGATCCACTAGCTAATATCCTATGGGGGCAAATAGTTATGGGATAGCAAGGTTGTTACTTCAAACCTGACCTAACATGGGGGAGCTTCCACCCCACAATATCCACTCGGTGCTAAGCTTTAAATTCCCATAGAGTAGTTCATTCTCTTTCAGAATTATAAATCATGAGAGGGATGGCATTTAGCCTACCGACTTAAGGTACATTATTACTCATGAAAGGGCTACCATTAGGTATACCCATTCAAAGTACATCATTAGAATAGCTCATTGAATCCTTATGAAAGGGATACCATTGGCCTATCGATTCAAGGTTCATTATTAGTCACTCATGAAAGGAATTCCTTAGGCCTACCGATTCAAGGTTCACCAATACATTAGTTCATTGACTCATCATAAAATAGATACCATCGCTCTACCGATTCAAGAAAAAGACTTAGGATACTTCATTAGTCATATATGAAGGGAATTCCACTGGCCTATCGATTCATGGTTCATTATTACACACATGAGGAGGATGCCCTAAGCCTACCAATTCAAGGTATATCAATCAATCAGAAGACCTTTCACATCACACAATCATCATTCACTAGTGTATAATCAAGAAATAGGCATTCAATCAACACAAAAAGATTACCATAGTCATAGACATGTCATGCATAATCATATGTAAGGGTATGTGGACAATGATCTTTCAACAATACCAGAATTACACCATACTCATAGGATCTTTACTTAATAGGTGAATTAGAAGCTCACACCCAATTCTCTTAAGCATGTACAAACTCTCATAATTTTCCCTTCAAGTACCATGAATCATATTCAACCCAACATATAGAATTTCTATATTAGATAAGGAGAATTTCTATATTCAATAAGCTCAATCAATATATACATAATCTATTCACATGTTTTTATAATTAATCAACCCACATCAAGAAATCACAATTTAATATGGGGAATTCATGGGTTCTTGGGGTGATTTCTTCATAAATCAACAATAATTCATCAATTCAATCATAATATTTAATAATTAAACCATTGAAAACTTTTTATAAGAGAACCCATGACTTAGAGTGAAACCCTAGCTTTTGGGGAAAATTTAAAGCTTCAAAATCTAGTTTTGAAGGGACACTATGGGTGAAAGCTAGCCATATTTGAAAAGCCACCATACCTTGAAGCTGAATCTTTAAGGAATTTGAGGAAGAAGCCTTAATTTCTTTGAACCCTAGCTCCCCTCTTGCTCTTCTTCTTCTTGAAGTTTGAGAAAGAAATATTGCGAGGAAGATGAACTTTTTGATTTGATTTGAGTCATGGGAGTTAATGAAATAAATTGTGGAGTGTATGACTTAAAATCATTTATATATGCAAAATAAAACAATATAAATTGAAACAATTAATTAACAAACTAATTTGGAATTTACCAAAACACCCCTAACTAGGTATCCCCTTCCCAGGGACTACACCCACATTTACGACCCGTTAAGGGAACCACAACTCTTAGTGGTTCCCATGGTCCCTTGACCAGTGACCTCCTCCAACTTAACAAGCCCATATGCTGCTAAGGCAACCCCACGAGTCTTGCCATGGTCCGTGGTCTTCACCACGAGCTGTGAAGTGGCTCGTGAAAGGGAGCCTTTACTTGGTGGGCAGTGGCTAGGCATGTTTTAGGCAGCTTGGCCTCCTATCCATGGCCCTCACCCAAAATCCTTGGCCCTTGCCCTTAACCCTTGACATTAACCCACACGTTTAGGCTCTAGTTTAACCTACTAATTTCTGAGGTGTTACAAGAAGCTTCCATCTCATATACAATAACCACTCAGTTCAAAGCATTAATTTCCACGGAGTTCAAATTAAGTTTTGACTTAGTTCATATTCATGGAAGAATGTCTTGTTACTTAATCCAACATACTTTATAAGATAGCTCATAGATCATGCGTGAGAATAACCTTTCATAGACCATTTCTTCATATAGTTTCTATATGTGAGAAAGTCTTTCAACCCTACAATCATCATATTGTAAGAAAACCTTTCACATCATATCATAATCATACATAAGTGTGTATATGTAAATAACCTTTGAACAACAGAACAAGTAGATCAAATCATATTGGCTTCATTCTCAAAGTATTCTGCAAGCATATACAAAAAGTTAATAAACATGCATAATGTCATAATTTTGCCTTTCAAGGATCAAAGCTCATATAGAATCAACATATCCAGAATTCACTACATTAGACAAAGATATTAACATAATTCAAGTAACCCAATTACTACAGGCAGAATCTAATAATATCCTTCTTTCATCTACTAACCCACATCACAATTTCATAATTTGGAAATATGGGAATTTCATAGGTTCTTGGGGATCTCAATATAAAAACAGTAATAAATCATCAATTCAATCATAATATAATGTAATTCAAGCATTAAAATCATTTTTGAAAGAAACACGTGACTTCGGAATCACACCTTAGATTTTAGGAATTTCTATCTTTGAAATTGGGATATTAAAGGGGCTCCATAGATGAATTCTATCCATGGATGAAGATCTACAATACCTTAGCAATAAAACCTAATGAATTTGAGAAGAAAACCTTACTCCCTGAACACTATTTCCAACTTCTTTCTACTTCTTCCTTGAAGGTCTAGAGAGAGAATTTCCTTGGTGAGGATGAAGTTATGGGAGTAGTTTTGGGTTTTACAAAAAATGAGGTGAATGGCTTAATTTAGTGACATAAAATTCTTATATAGGTGATCTAATTTAGGGTAAAATGACCTCACTTAATATTAATTAAAATTGGAAAACCCCAAAGTGCCCCTAAACTAACTTGCAAAAACAGTTTCCAAGTGACCACTCATGACCATTACTTACAATCTATAGTTAGACCAACGGCCCATGCTAGTGATGTGTGGGTTGGGGTTTAGAGGATTGATTTTTAGAGCTTCACCCACGGTTCCTCACCCACGCGGCGTGGACTGACCTAGGGGCGAGGGTCCTGCCGTGGTCCAATGCAGTAAGGCAGTTTCTAGGGCCCTCCTCAGGGATCCATGGTTGGTCCTTAGGAGTCGTACCTTACGTTCTAACATGAAATGCTCTATTTTAAGTACGGGGAGTTCTATTCAAGATCTAATCGTCACGTTAAGCTCTAGTTTAGCCTAATAGTTTCTGCGGTGTTACAAAATATCAATTCCTTGTTTTACATAATTTCCAAGATTTTCCAGCTTTATCTATTCCATCAAAAAATAAGACCTCCCAAAAATAGCATACACCAAAAGTGTTGTTTACGCTATCCTCTCAAAGCTCCAATCACACATATGATTTCCCCGATTACCAAATATTTGAAAAGGACAACTTGATTAATCCTTCAAAAACACCACAAAATAAAGTTATCCTACCAATGCGAGAACATATGCCTGCAAGCAACATAGAAGCAACACTCAATTGGCAATCTAAAAATGCTATCTACCAAAAAAAATGTTGACCAATATCGGACAGTCCATCATAAGCATTTTCATTCCCAAATCAATCTCCAAGATAAAATGTGTCTGATGGAGAAAATGAAGGATCAAATGTCAACTCAACATATAAGAGTAATCAAAGCATTAGAAAAAAAGATTCAAACAATACAGTTCAATATATGTCCCCAAGAAAGTCACTTGGCCACTTTATTTAACAACAAAAAAGTGACATAGCTTCAATCAAAGAGTAGATCCAGCTATTGATATATGGTAACCCTGAAACTAGGACAACTCAAAACTCTCCCACAAGGTCTACCCGATTCTCTATGTTCTCACAATGATACTCTCCACTGTAATCGTCTTTCTTATTTAGTATGGCTAAACCACACGAAGAGCAACCATAGTTTGACATAGCCAAACTAGTGTTGGAGAGAAAAGATGCAATGACTGCTCAAAAGCGAGCTGAAAAAGCACAAGCAAGGTCTAAACGCAAGAAGGCTACGGACCCTAGAGCTATGATGATCTCAAGTTACAAGCCCTCAAATGAATACTCTATCTTTGCAGATTTGAATCCAATCTTTGAAGACTTGACGAATTTAAATCATGAAAAATTAGATATAGAAAAGGAATGGGATGCCCTCGTATGGAAGTAAGTGTAAGAAATCACGACAATGCTATCTTTATGTTTTAAAAGCCAAGGACCAACCCAGATAAGATGGCGGTGTATCCACTAAAAATATTCACACAATATGGGGGCCCTTTGATCCATCAATTATGATAGAATAAAGGATATATTATGAACTCCAGGTATTCAAGAAGTATGGGGGATCTATCCTTAAGCATTTTGGAGTCCACCGAAAGTATACATTTTTCCATGTGTTCATTCTACTGGCAGATGATTTTCCCCAAGAACTCCTATGGTTATTTTGGTACTTATTTCACCAGTATTACATTTATATGGAGTTCACATGTAATTTGTTTAGGGATTTTGATAGAAGATAACCAGCTCTACGAAAATTTCTATGATGGTTCTGACCACGAAGTTTTTGGGTTCATTACTTCGAAAATTCCTACGAGGTTAATATATTCATGTTGCACCAGGAGGTGAAGATTATCAACAACCATGTCCAAGCTAGACTCGAAATTTCCTTCTACTGGAAGTTTCCCGTCTCATTTTTTACCTTGGAAGATGAATATCATAAAGGTCAACTGATTATCTTCTAGAGAACTCAGTGTATCCCAAAAAAATATGGTCTATGCAATGGGCTCAATTCAACTACAAGGACAACCACCTCCACTAAGAGAAATTTCAACAAGCTGCGAAATAATATCAATTCCCATAGGAAATTACAAGAGATAAAGTTACTTAGGAAATTACTAGCATAATACTGAACATTCCTTCAGAAAAATGGGATCACAATATGGCAAGACTGTCCAATAGGAATAGGCACTTCACTAGATTGACTAAACGAAGCCTAAAAAAGAAAGATTTGTACAAGAAGAAACATGGTTTTGATTTGTCGATGGAAAAAGGATACTCAAGGCCACCTTCAACCTCTGCATAATCGAATAATGATGGATGACATGTGCAAGAAATTACCACTTACCCACCAAACATTACTACAAAACTTCCTATCAATGTTCGGCAAAAGACTTCATAGAAAAGTTTGCCAATAAGCTACTTATCCACCTACTTTGATGTTGCATAGAAGTAGCTTATCTACCTGCTTGGAAGATTTCTACAAGTAGCTTAGACACCTGCTTGAATTCTTCTACAAGCCGCTCACCCACCTACTTGTACATGCTAACACATGCAAACAATTTAGTTTGATTTATTTGTTTTGTTTATTCGGTTACTTCACATGTTAGGTGGGGCTAAGTTTGAACAACATTTGCTATCTTTTATTATATTGGATAAAGATAGTCAGTCCAGATAATGATTTTACTATTTTTAGATAGAATAGGACTTCACTACTATTACATTGTTATGCCATGTAAGATAAGATTTTTAATTTCAGTTTGTTTGTATTAGGCCACATTCTCCTATAAAAGGAAGGCCAAGTCATAGAATAGAGTATACTAGAAAATAAACTAGAATAGATTAGAGATTACAAAAATTTTA
The DNA here is from genome assembly GCA_037074985.1 of Solanum bulbocastanum. NCBI lineage: Eukaryota > Viridiplantae > Streptophyta > Magnoliopsida > Solanales > Solanaceae > Solanum > Solanum bulbocastanum. The sequence goes on along the minus strand of CM073602.1, from coordinate 11,372,755 downwards.
AAGCTTAGAATAGAAGAGGTTTGTTTTACGACAATTTTGTATGTTTTTCAGTTATGAATAAAATGATTGTTCGATAAACCTCTCTCTTGTTCTTCTCTCTTGGGGGGTGGAAAGTTCGGTCGAGTAGGTAGTCGGAATAGCAGGGTAAGAGAAAAAACTAGACAAGTATGCTTGTTTGTGACCTCAATGGTTTCAATATCCGGCAAGTTTGACCGTAATTGATTTCAATGGCTTTCTGAGTTTATATAAATCATCTTGATAAAATTAAATAGTAAGTATACCATTTCATCGCTTCTTGTAATTACAGTAGCCTTCCAGAAATAATTAAGTATATAAGATGGTAATGGTAGAATAGGACTTGACTATTGAAGGGCTCTATAGGCCAGAAGAGCCGTGAAAAGCCCATATTTTGTCGGGAAAACTTGTATTATCTACTGTACGGTTTACTACTTAAAAGTAAGGTATCTATTGTGGTAGGAATCTCGCTGAGCTTTGGATAGTTGTGTAGCCTAAAACTTTTGATAGTTTTTTCTTGAGGATGTTGCATGGCATGCCACCTATATGGCTGCCTAAAGATTGCATAGAAAGCTATTGAGTTGCAAGAAAGTCATGAATATTGTCAGGTGCCATTTGATGTCTCGAGCTCGAAATTAATATTACTCTATGTGTTACTTCTCATGCCTCAGCCCATCTACTCCCTTATTTGGTATTAGATCAAGACCGTCCTCTCTAGAGGGAGGAGCAATGTTTCGCATAATACTGTCACTATATGCTTTGACCACTCTCATTTGAAAAAAATCCATAAAACTGCCTTCTCTAAGCATATGTACCAACATCTGGATAGTCTTATTATAAAAGACAATTTGGACCTAAATCCATATTTGAGTTTTTTGAAAATGATCTTGATTGGATAGGAGAATTCGATCATAATTATCTTGGCGTATATTGGTAAAAGCATCCTTTCAAATGATATATTCCATAGGATATCGATTATGACTGCTTGGAATGCGAAGAAGATTACTATGGGTCTGAGGATGATGATGAAGCAAACGTTGCTAATTATTCATACGATAGAGCCAAATGGGACGAAGAAGAATATCAATTACATATGTCACCTAAACCCCCAAGATTGGTCAGCTTTATCTACTTTATAAGAAAATATGACCTCTAAAAAAATGCCTATACCAAAAATGTTGTTTAAGCTATCCTCTGCAGGCTCTAGACAAAAATATGATATGCCTGATTACCAAATGTTCAAAAAGGATAACATGATCCATTCTCTAAAAATACCACAAAATAAAGTTGTCCTACTGACGGAAGAACAGATGCCCGTAAGTGACATAGAAGCAACACTTAATCGACAACCTTAAAATGCTATGTGCCAAACTAGAGCGTTGGGTAGTATCAAACAGTTCATGAGGGGTGTTTCTCATTCAGAAATAAAGCTCCACTACAAAATGAGTATGATGGAGAAAAAGATGGATAAAACGGTAACTCAACATATCAGACTAACTAAAGCATTAGGAAAAAGGTTGCAAACAATACATTTCTATATATGTTACCCAAGAATGCCACTCAGCCACTTTATTGCAAAACAAATAATTGATGTAGCCTCAATCAAAGAGCAGATCAAGCAATTTAGATATGGTAACCCTAAACCTAAGAGATCTCAAACTTCTCCGACAAGGTCTAACCCATTCTCTATGTGCTCGCAATAATACTCTCCACCATAACTGACTCACATTTAGAGCAGCTAAACCACATAGAGAGGAACTCGAGTTTGACATAGCCAAACTAGTGTAGGAGAGAAAAGATTGAATTGCTGCTCTAAAGCGAGTTAAAGAAGCACATGTAAGGTCTAATCACAAGAAGGTTGCATACCCTGGACTTGTGATGATCCCAAGTTACAAGGCCTCAAATGACAACTCCATCTTGGTATATTTGAGTCCAATCATTGAAGTCTTGACAATCTCATATCATGAGAAATTGGATACAAAAAAGGAATGGGATGCCCTCGTACAAGACTAACTAAAGCATTATGAAAAAGGTTGCAAACAATACATTTCTATATATGTTACCCAAGAATGCCACTCGGCCACTTTATTGCAAAACAAATAATTGATGTAGCCTCAATCAAAGAGCAGATCAAGCAATTTAGATATGGTAACCCTAAACCTAAGAGATCTCAAACTTCTCAGACAAGGTCTAACCCATTCTCTATGTGCTCGCAACGATACTTTCCACCATAACTGACTCACATTTAGAGCAGCTAAACCACATAGAGAGGAACTCGAGTTTGACATAGCCAAACTAGTGTAGGAGAGAAAAGATTGAATTGCTGCTCTAAAGCGAGTTAAAGAAGCACATGTATGGTCTAATCACAAGAAGGTTCCATACCCTGGACTTGTGATGTTCCCAAGTTACAAGGCCTCAAATGACGACTCTATCTTGGTATATTTGAGTCCAATCATTGAAGGCTTGACAATCTCATATCATGAAAAATTGGATACAAAAAAGGAATGGGATGCCCTCGTACAAGACATCACTAATGGCGAAGATTGGTTTTTCAAAACTCATGGTTTTTTCAGATTCTAACTTGGGTATGAACGACCAAGTTGTTCCAGATCTTTACTCTCGAAAAGATGATAGTCCAACCAATGATTATCTCTTTGCCATTGAAGATTACCTCAGCTGTGATGAACATCTTGATGACATTAATATAGAGCATATTGATGACATTGATTTGGAGCATGAGCTAGAAGATAATTATCCCTCAAATAGATATATCGAAGATAGTGAATCTTTCACTGATCCCAACGAATATGTTGAAGATTCCCAAGAATATGTTAAGGAAATTGCTGAACCTTTATTAGATTATGATGAAGAGGACTATCCACCCATCTTCATGAATCATCATATAGATCAAGACATATCGCAAGTCGATGATGACCAAGAAAGCATGACAGATGATCCGATCCGGGAAAGAAGACCTAAACGAATGACTAGAATACCCAAAAATTTTGGAACTAGGTTTCACAATTTTACCCTCGATGATGTTTGGTTGGTGCATGGCCTTAAAGGATCCAAGACTTCTATACTTGGATGGTTAAAAAGAATGTAGTCGATCTAGAGAAGTACAAAATACTATCAGAATTTACTTCGTGGCTCTCCGGTATTTTGAGGGATTGACGGACAAGAATAGGTGTTGTGGATGGGAATTTATTCCTAGCATCCCAGGACTTTGCGGCAAATTTGAACATACTTGTTGAAGCCTTTTGTGGAGATTCCGGTCAAAGACGTGTAAAGCTATGGAGACAACTCTTCAAAATGAAGTGTATATCATTTGATAGAGATATCATTAATATTTATTTCCCAAAGATGGAAAGAATCTTCTTTGAGCTCTTTTGTGTCATCATTGCCAAAAATGTTAGCAGGGCATGCAATGACAACAAGAGAAGATTTGCATCTACGGATGAGATGAATCTTTTACAAAGGCAGAATATGTGTTTTACAGTGGTAGATATGTCGACAATATTTTTTATTGGGGTCAACACAACTACTTCATAAAGGTAGTTATATTTATAGGACAAGATTTTACTCAAAGTAGGAGGAGTGTTTTCCTTGGCTAAGGATTTACATGATTAGACGCTAACAGAAAGATGCATATTTACAAAAAGTGGAAGACGATGGTAAACTCTTGGAAATAGACATATTTTTGTAGTTTTTAGACGATAAAGACTCGGACATATATTTGTTCTAAAATCAATAAAAACACACTACAATTAGTATATACGGAAAGGACAATGGATAGACCTTGTAACTACAAAAGTTTAAAAGACTAACAAAATATAAAGGTGCTAAAATATAAGAAAAGATTATAAACAAAGTTTATAACTATACAAAATTTTATGACTAACGACTCTAATAAAAGTAAAAGACTGAATAAATAAAATATGGGGGTAACAACATGAGAAATAGATCCTATGTGAAACGTTGCTCCTCCATTTAGAAGGGACGGTTTGGCTCTGATACCAAATATGGGAGTAGATAGGCTGAGCCACGATAAGTAACAAATAGAGCAATATTCATGTCAAGCTCAAGATATTAAATGGCATTGGAAAATATTCATGACTAGCATGCAACTCAATAGCTTTCTATGTACACTTTAGGTGTTCACGTTCATATAGGCGGCATGCCATGCAAGATCTTCAAGAAACAAGTATCACAAATTTTAGGCTATAAAACCATCCGAAGCTTCACGTGATTCCAACCAAATATCTACTTTACTTTTTAGTAGAAAACCGTACAGTAGATAATACAACCTTTTGCGACAAAACATGGTCCGTTCCTACTCTCCTGGCCTATAACACCTTTCAATAGTTTGGGAACAAGTCCTATTCTATTATCACTGTCTTATGTACTTAATTATTTATAGAAGGCTATTGTAATTACAATAAGTGATGAAATGGTAAACTTACTATCTAGTTGTATCAAGATGATTTTGATAAACTAAGAAAGCCACTGAAATCACTTACAATCAAACTTGCTGGATATTAAAACCATTGAGATTACAAACAAACATAATTTACAAGTGTTTTCTCTTACCCCATTATTTCGACTACCTATTCGACCAAACCTTCCATCCCATCAAGAATGAAGAACAAGAGAAAGGTTTAGCCAACAATCATTTTATTCACAACTAAATAGTATACAAAAGTGTAAAACTAAAGAGATTTTCTAAGAAAAACTCTTCTATTCTGAGCTATGACTATTTTGTTATCACTAATCTATTCTAGTTTCTTTTCTAGTGTCACTGGCCTCCCTTTTATAGGAGAAGGTGACCTAATACAAACAAACCAAAATTAACAACATTATCTTACATGGCACACTATTCTAGTAATAGATAAGCCCTCTCCAATCTAAAAATAGTAAACCATTATCCATACTTACTATCTTTATCTAATATAATAAAAGATAACAAAATTAATTCAAAGTTGGCCCCACCTATCATTTGAAGGATCTGACTAAAACAAAAACAATAAAACAAACTAATTTGTAGATATGTGACAGCACATGCAACTAGTTGGGTGAGCAACTTGTAGAGTACTTCAACCAAGTAAGTATGCTACTTATAGACATCTGCCAACAATGTGGATAAGCTACTCGTATGTAACACGTAGGTAGGTTAATAACATTCTTGTACGAAGCTTGCAAATAGGTTGAAAAGTATATTATTGCCAAACTTTTCTAGGAAATTTTGTGACGAACATTGCTAGGAAGTCTTCCAGTATATTTTGTTGTGTAAGTGGCTATTTCTTGAACATGTTATCAGGTGTCATATGATTATGCATAGTTTGAAGGTATTAAACATAATCTTAAATATCGTTCTTCCATCCATTAATCATCACCCTGTTTGGTCTGGGTCGAAAAGTTTAGTAGCTGCTTTTTTCTATTTCTTGTCGGGCTCAATTCTGAATCTTCTTGAAAATGTATTAGATTGTGACAAGAAATATAAAATGATATTGCCTTTTAATTTGAGATGTTTTATTTGGAATTTATAAGGAGTGAAGCATTCTGTCCATTGAAAGATCTGGGGATTCAGGATGATCTTCGGGTTTATCTAGATCATTTTTGGGAAATCTCTCATATCCATTTCAATAAAAAATTCTATATGGATTAGAAGAAGATAAACTTCTTAATTCCATTTTTGACAGCTAGAATCTCTTTGAATGTGGAATGATAATGTTGTTTTGCATCCTTAAATTTTCCACTCGCATATCAACATATTTTTCTTTGACCAACTTTCTCTTCTAAAAGGATAGCACTCCAGTATTCATTTTTAGCATCAGTCTGCAATATCTTCAAACCATCAGAAGGAATATGGAGGGTTTGACCTCCTTGGATATGTCTTTGATTTTGCAGACTGCATCATCTTGGTCTTTTCCCAAGATGGAGTTTTTTTGTTAACATTTTCGTAAGTGGAGAAATGTATGTAGAGACATCTTAGATAAAATCTTGACTATAGTTTATCTCACAAAGAAATTTTTGGAGTTGTTTGACTATGTAATTAGTATCAAGGAATCTCACCAACGTCTCATAAATGTGTAGTCTTTGGATATATGCTCCATGACCGAAATGCATTCCTAAGAAGTCTATTTCATCCTTCACTAGAATCATTTTCTTCCTAGATAGCATGATTCCATATTGCTTCACCAATTCATTGAATTCATGAAGAATGCCAAAGCGTTCCACTATTGTATCACTAAATAATCAGATATCATCAATGTATACTACTAATGTGTAGAGTATTGGGTGGAAAATCATAATCATGGCCTTTTGGAAAAGAGAACGGGAAGGTTTGAATTGAAACGTCATAACATTCCACTGGTAGCGGTGGTCAGGTATGTAAAAACCAGTTTTCGACTTATATTCTAGGTGTATATAAAATTTCCAGAAGCATGATTTAAGATCAAACTTAGAGAAGTATTTGGCTTTGGCAAAATGTGAAAATATGGTCAACATATTTGGAATGGGGAATTCGTCATCTTGAAGGAAGTGGTTAAGATGTTGATCATTGATGATGAATCAAAGTTTACCTTTTGCTTATTCTAATCCTCTGTTCAAGTATAAAGCTTCACAATACCATTGAGAAGCAGATGTGTCAATTAGTCTGTATTCTAGAAGTTCTTCATATTCATTCTTAGCAAGATGTAGATGTTTCGGGTTCATCCCTGAGTGGCTTGCTCTTGTAGGGTTGATATTTTCATTACTCTTGAATGAATGTCTGATGAAAAATTCTTCATTTAAACATAAAGGTTTATCGTGCTTCTTCATGAACTGTCTATGGGAATCAACATATGATTCTTGCACTACTTGATACTTTATATCCTTGACCCGTTCATCCTTAGTAATTTGAAATTGCCTTGTACTTGTTATATATGATTTAAACTTGACCCTGAAGGCTAAACCCTATCTCTTTACCTTGAGTCGATCATTGAGCTGCTTGTAGATATCAAATCTAATTATGAGATCTATCCTTGGGATAATAGAGCCAAGTTACTTGGTTCTAAATTGTACACCTGGGAAGAATTCTATTGCGATAGGATTTTTTGTGATCACCCAAGTTATGAGGATCCCTTTAGAAACTATATTAAAATTTTGAAAATGTGGAATCCATTGCTCCTTTTGAAGGATAGTAGGGTTGAGAATTGGTTTATCTGCTCCTATATCCATGAAAGTGATTACCTGGATAGGTCTATCCCATTTGGCTAGATAGATTGGAAGTTGGACATGAGGATAAGATTCCTATCCTATCCTAATCACATAGATGTCTTCATCATATTTTTTTGTGTGTCGGCTGTCTTCATCAGGCTGCCGGCTTTTGTATCTTTCTTGTGGTAGTTTATTCCAGCTGTACGGTTGGAACTTCGTTATCTTCTCCGTGACACTTGGAACATATATGTTCTGAGTATTTACTGCTAATAGTTGTACAATATCTTGTCAATAATGCTGGTGAAATGAAATTTTTCTTGATAGCTCGTGTAGTTGGTGTATTTTCTGGTTTTAGGAGGCTTAGTATCCATTGACGTATTTCCTCCATATCTCCTTCTCTTGTTTCTCGACAGTTTGAGTATATCATTGTATTATCTCGGCTATAGTAACTCCATATTGTATTATTATTTAGATAATTATTTGCTAACTCCGTTAGTATTGTAGCTATTCCGATAACTCTTTTATTGGCGTAGAAATCAGGAATATCTACAATAGGTATCTTATCTTGTTTTTCTATTTTTTCCGGAATTAACATATCTCTGGTCAAACCAATTTTTATAACCTGTATAACTGGTTTTATTTCGTCATATAGTATTTCTGCTGTAGCTGTATAGAACTTTATGAAAAATAGAGTTCCTTTAGTAATTCGTTTGTAGGTTAAGAATGCTTTGTATAGTTCAGGTATCTTCGAAATTTCGTCTCCTGTAGCTGTGTACACTGTACTGAGTAGTCCATAATTATAACAAGTTGTAACTAGATTTGTATTTGTACCTGGAAGGGCAATTAGTTTGTTATAACCTTGTAGGTGTTGAGTAATGTAATCAGTATTTGGTTCCTTTGGATTTATAGCTCTGGGGTTTTTATTTAGGTAAGTTTGGATTTTATAAATATTTTCTGTATATGTACGGGTAATATGGGTATATGTATTTTTCTGTTGAGAAAGGCTATTTTTGTATGTAGTAGTTTGAGGAGTAGGTATGGATTTTTGTATCTTTGGAGCTGTATATGGTTTATCAAAAAGTTTATTCATATTTGTATTGGTATAACTTTTTTCTTCTGTATTTTTCTTTGTAGCTCCAGATGTACCTGCATCTGCACTTAAACAAACATTATGGGTTTTAGGGAGTTTCCCAACGTCTCCTTCTAGCTCTGGAATTTTAACGTCTTCCGATCGACGTAGCTCCGCATTTTTAAAGTCATGCTGCTGACCACTAGCTTGCTCCTTTAGCTTTTTTATCTCACCGTCCATACTATCCACTTTCTTACAAAGTGTAGTTAGGAGGTTGAGTATCTGATCCATTGTATTTGTCTGTTCAATATTTTTCTCTTGAGAGGTGATCTGCAATCACATTTTTGTCAGTTTTTATAACTTCAATTGTAAATGAAAAATTCAATATATTGACTACTAGTCTTCTTATTTCCTTTGTTGTAACTGAATCTTGTACCTTTTTAGTTATCCACCATTTTACCTGTGTGTTATCTGTTCTGACAATAAATTTGTTATATACAATATATGGTTCAAAAGCTAATAAACATTTATATAAGGCAAATAGTTCTTTTCTATTTATTTCCCATTTTCTTTGTGGGTCTGTATATGATCCGGAATAATATCTGCAATGATGTTCTATTTTTTCATTTATGTATTTATATTTTAATACTCCTCCGTAACTATGGTTACTAGAGTCTGTTTCTACTATATAAGTAAATTGTTTATTTTCATCTGGGAAATATAATTTTGGTAAATCTTTACACATTAGTTTTATTTTCTTGATATATTTTTTATCTTGTTCATCAAAGTGATATTCTATATCTTTCTTTAATTTTTTCTGTAATGGTTTTAAATTTTCTGCTAATTTTGGTATATATTCTCTTACTTGATTAACTAATCCTAAAAAGGATTGTAATTTTTTCTTAGTATCTAATAATTCTTCAGAATTAGATATTTTTTGTACAATATGTGTTTGCATTTTTATTCCATTTTTATCTATTTGAATTCCTAAGAATTCTATTTGATTTTTCATAATTTCAGCTTTCTTTTTAGATAAGCTAATTCCTGATATTTCTATGATATGTATAAATTTTTCTAATAATTTTAGATGTTCTTCTTTTGTTCTTGAGTATAATAATATATCGTCTATATATACTATACAATTTTCTAGTTGATTAAAGTATGTATCCATAAAATGTTGATATCTACCTGGTGCGTTTTTATATCCAAATGGTAGAACATTCCATTCGTAGAATCCTTGGGGTACAGTAAATGCTGTTAAATGTTTAGATTCTTCTTCTAGTTTTAGGTGGTAAAATCCTGATTTACAGTCAAATTTACTAAAGTAATTATATCCTTGTATTTGTCTTACTTTTAATATTTTATTAGGTATGGGGTAATTATATGTTTTAGTTTTTGCGTTTAGATTTCTATAATCAATCACCATTCTACTTTTACCTCTTTTTTGTTCACTATGTTTATTTACTATGAATGCTGGACTGTTATGTTTACTATTGCTTTCTTGTATGTATTTATTTTCTAATAATTCATTTATATGCATTTTAAATTCTGATTGGTCTTCAAAATTATATCTTAATGGTTTCTGTGTTATTATACTATTTTCATCTATTAGTTCAATTTTTACTTTTGTTTTGTGTTTATCCCATCCTTGTAATGGGTTTTCATTATATAATGAATTTAATTTGTCATTTATTGCTTGTATTTTATCTATTGTGAATATTATAATTTCTATTTTATGACCATTAGGCGTTATATTTTCTAATTTTTGGGTAATTTTTTCACTTCCTTTTATCCATGGTGTATTTTTTCTGATTTTATTATTAACTCTTTTTGCTCCTATCTTATGATTACATATGGTAGTGAACCACCAATGTGTTTTTGTTATAGTATGTGGATATAGTTTATCTAAAAAAGGCATTCCTAATAATATATCTTTATTTGTAAATTCATAACTATAGATTTCATCTATTAATAATATTTTATCCCATATTTGTATTTTTATATTTTTAGCTTTATGTGTTATCATGCTTCCTTCATTATTAAATCCTGTTACTATCAATGGTGTTTTTAACTTTTCCCATTTACTATCTGGCAGGCAATTATGTTTACACATATTTGCTTCTGCTCCTGTGTCTATCATAGGTGTGTAATATCTATTATAATATCCTTCTATAATTATTTTTGCTAAAATATATATTTTTGTCATTATGTTATTTTATCATATAATTGTTCTTTTAATAATTACCTTTTTGTTTTCGTAATGTATTGTTAGTTGTTTATCATCTATATTATATGGTTTAACTGTTTCTAACCATTTTATTCCTAAAGTAATATTATTATTTCCTTGGTGTATTTTAAATTTTATTTTTATTGGTATACCTCCAATAATTAGTTCTTGTTCAGTAGTTTCTTCTATATTTACCAAAGCTCTAGGTAATTCGTTGTTTATATTTTCTCCTGTAATTATTTCATGTTCTTTTACTAGTTCTCTTATAATCTGATTTTCTACTTGTCCTGTATTTATGTTTATTAAATATTTTCTTTGATCTAATATTCCTGTGATGTAATATTGATATGGTTGTATTTCATCATTCTTTTGTTCTAATAACTTAGATATTAGGTCGCAATCTAATCTTCTAGATGTACTATTTCTTGATGATGATGGTGTATCGTAGCTTAATCTTTTAGATGTACTTAGTCTTTCTTTTACTATCTCTAAATCTTCTTCAATATCTATTTCTTTATAACTGTAATCATTATTATCTATTACTGTAATTATTTGATCAAATGGATTTTCTATTTTAATTTTTTGAATCTTATTTCTTGCTGTTATTTTATGTTTTGTAGTTAATACATATAAATTTTTACATCTTGCTGTAAATATCTTACTTCCTGGTGCTAGTTCTATGCCTGACATTTTCCAATATAGTACTAATGATTTATCTATGTTTTTATCCTCTATAGCTACTGAATAGTTTGCACTTATAATAAATTTAAATTTTTGGTATATTAAATTTCCTCTAACTGCACTTATTATGCTTTTTTCTATAGGTTGAATTATTCTATCGTCTGCTAAATATAGTTCTATAGGTGTATCTATTCCTTCTCTAAAACATGCTTTTATTAATATTTCTGTAGCTCCTAAATGTACATATTTTATTGGATTTTTTGATTTTAAATCTTGGATTTCTTTGTTAATTATTTTCTTATTTATGATAGGTATTTTAGCTTTTCCTTTAATATATTTACAATCTATTACATGTTCTTTTTGGCTTACTACATAATATTCATCGTGTTGTAATTTAAATAAGTTTTTTAATCTAGGTACTTCTAATATTTTATCTATGCTTAAGTCTAATTCTTTTCCTTTTATTTGTTCAAACATATTATTGTCAAATATTATTTTTTGTTCTGTATATTCGTTATCTTGATATTCTTCTTTACTTATTATCTTTATGACTCTATTTCATTTTCTAATTCATTATCTGTTATTTCGTATATACTATCTTCATCTTCTAAATCATAATCTAAATAATCTATCTGTTTATATGTATCGTTTTCGATTATTACTTCTGTTATTTGTTTTTTCTTTAAATCTTTTGGTAATTTACAGTCTCTAGCTAAATGTCCTAATTTTCCGCAATTATAACATTTACATTCTGTTATATTTTTCTTAACTCTATGTGGTCTTTTTTGTTTATAATTTTTTATATAATATCTTTTTCTTGGGATTTTATTTTTATATTTTGTTTTGAAGTGTTTATATTTCTTTATTCTTTTCTTATATTTATATGGATTTTTACATCCAAATTGGGGTGCTAATTTATTTGTACAATATTTTAGGTTTTTTACTAATATTTTTTCTAGTTTTAATTCCTCTTTATGTTTTTCACATAGTTTTATAAACCATTGTTGTAAGAATTTTATTCTAGCTCCTAGCGTATCTACTGTATTAGATTCTTCCCAATCTTTTATTATTTTAGAACTAAATGGTTCTGGTAATTTTGTGTAATATAATTTTCTTATTTCTCTACTTTCATCATTTGTGTATATTCCTTTATAGTAATATTCTCTAAATGCACATGTATATTCATCTATGTAACTCATTTTACATATTGCTAATTTATTCATTAAATTTCTGTTTATTATTTTATCTTTTTGTTGTTCTTCTATTTCGGTTGTCATACTACCAAATTCATTTCTAATTGATATTTCATATTTATTTAATATATCTATTGCTGATGTTGCCATTTCATTATTAGGTTTATTATGATTTCTTAGTGTTGCTAAGCTTGTTGATGTTAAATTTTGTAACCATATTTTTACTGTTCCTATAAGTGTTCTTTCTATGTATCCTGGGGCATCATTTATTGTTATTTTATTGTCTATTAGTTGTTTTGATATATAGCCTATCCATAATTGAATTGTTTTATTTGTATCTGCTACACAGTCTAAGTCTAAGAAATTATTTTGATCTGTAGTTTGTCTAGGTGTCCAATTTTTATTTAGTCTTTTATCCCATAAAACTTTATCTCTATTTTCTTTTTCATAAGTATAGTATGTTGGGGTTGTATCTGTTTGTGTTTTAGTATTTGAAGTACTTGGTTTTTCATCTAAATTTCCTACATTTATTTCTATATTTTTATCTTTTTCTATAAGTTCAGTGTATGTTTCTGAATACGATTCAGAATTATTTTCTGAGATATTATCATTTTCTTCTTCATTTATTTCATTTATTTCTAATTCGTCTATTTTTAATTCAGGTAATTCTTCTGTTTCTTCTAACATTGTTTTCATTTTTTCTATTTCTTGATTTAATTTTAATTCTTCAGTTTTTTTCTTATTTTCTTCTTTTATTCTTAATTTTTCTTCATATAATTGTTTAAGTCTTTCTAATTCTTTTTGTAATTCTTGAATTCTAGTATCTTTTACTTCTTCTATTTGTTTAATTTCTTTTTTAGCTTGTTCTCTAATTTTTTCAATTTCTTTTCTTCTATCTATTTCATCATTTTCTCTGTTTAATCGTACCATAGTTGTTAGACTATCTTCTAATTTTGCTGATTCTTTATCTGGCATTAGATATAGTTGGTTTCCTATTTTTTTATATCTTCGTTCTAAGTTTGAATGTATTATTTTTATTTCTATTCCATCTTGGCTTTTATATATTTTTTCTTCTACAGCGTATTCTTCTTTATTCATTATAAATCGTGTTGGTATTTATATTCTAAGTGTTGTAATTGTAGATCTAATAAGAATATCGTTTTTCTTTGTGTTTTTATAGATTTGTGGCATACTCCTGCACATATATTATATTCTAGTCTATTTTGTCTAAATTCTATTTCCTGTTTTATTTCATTAATTTTTTCTAATAATTGGTCTCTATAATTATTATCCATTTTAATTTTCTGGTGATATTATCTTTTCATAATATTTTTGTTTATTTATCATAAGATTTCGTATTTCTTTTGTATTTTCTAAAATATATTCCAAGTATTCTATATCTTGGGTTCTTAGATATGTTATAATATTATCTAGTAAAATTTTATTTAGTAGATCTAAATCTTCCATAGTTTGTCGCCAATATGTTAAATAGTCGTAGTTTATCATTAATCTGAATATGAGTCATATAGTTCATATATACTTTGAATAGTTAGTTCATGCCAATTTTGTGTTATTAATTCAAATATCTGGTTTATTTCTGACATTTCTTCAGTAATTAAAAGGTCATAAATTTTTCTTTTTATGTCTATATTAAGTGTTCTAAGGATATATAAAATAAGTATTTTATAGTTATAATCTTCATCTAGCAAGTATGTATTCATCATTTCATAAATTCTAAACAGTTTATTCCTTCCAACCTCTTATTTATTATTATCAATTATCAGGTTATATTAAAGTTATTCTGAACAAATTCTTTTGGTCATTACTATGATTTTCAGCTTCAATCAGTTACCCTAACAGCGCCTTCAACAACTTCGTACTTCCCCTAAAACGGCTTCTCTCTTGCCTAACTGGGTTTCCGGTTTCGGATGGCATAGTCTGGGCTTACCTATTCTCAGCCTACCTTCGTTCATAGCAAACTACTTCGAATTCATTCAATATAACAATACTATAACATGATAATAATCAAATAATAATCAAGAGATTATCAGGAATAAGATAGTTTAGCTATTCATATTGAAATATGAACATACCTTTGTTTGTAGATTTTCTGGAATTGACTCCTTCGTAGATTCCTGGTTGTGGTTAGATTTCTCCATAAGTATTTTTTCTTATCTAGCTCTGATACCAATTTGGGGGGGGGGTAGTTGCGGAAGAGAGGATTGTGAAAGAGGATGGAGTTGAGGATGAGTTTTCTCTTCTCCCAACTTACATATATATACAAAATTTACAAACTACTATTTATGAACAGTAGGTGGCCTCTACTATTCATGAATAGTGACTGACTCTTACTATTTACACAGTTACTTGACCCTTACTATTTACACAGTAACTGACTCCTACTATTCATATAATTGACATTTTACTATTGATTACTATTCATCAATAGTATCCTGTCGGTGACTCCGAATAAAAACAAACTACTTTACTTTTCTTTACAAAAGAAAACAAAAAACTTTTAAAAAAGGAAGATAAGATTCCTATCCTATCCTAATCACATAGATGTCTTCATCATATCAATATTACATCACAGGAATATTAGATCAAAGAAAATAGGAGTCAGTTACTGTGTAAATAGTAAGGGTCAAGTAACTGTGTAAATAGTAAGAGTCAGTCACTATTCATGAATAGTAGAGGCCACCTACTGTTCATAAATAGTAGTTTGTAAATTTTGTATATATATGTAAGTTGGGAGAAGAGGAAACTCATCCTCAACTCCATCCTCTTCCACAATCCTCTCTTCCGCAACTACCCCCCCCCCAAATTGGTATCAGAGCTAGATAAGAAAAAATACTTATGGAGAAATCTAACCACAACCAGGAATCTACGAAGGAGTCAATTCCAGAAAATCTACAAACAAAGGTATGTTCATATTTCAATATGAATAGCTAAACTATCTTATTCCTGATAATCTCTTGATTATTATTTGATTATTATCATGTTATAGTATTGTTATATTGAATGAATTCGAAGTAGTTTGCTATGAACGAAGGTAGGCTGAGAATAGGTAAGCCCAGACTATGCCATCCGAAACCGGAAACCCAGTTAGGCAAGAGAGAAGCCGTTTTAGGGGAAGTACGAAGTTGTTGAAGGCGCTGTTAGGGTAACTGATTGAAGCTGAAAATCATAGTAATGACCAAAAGAATTTGTTCAGAATAACTTTAATATAACCTGATAATTGATAATAATAAATAAGAGGTTGGAAGGAATAAACTGTTTAGAATTTATGAAATGATGAATACATACTTGCTAGATGAAGATTATAACTATAAAATACTTATTTTATATATCCTTAGAACACTTAATATAGACATAAAAAGAAAAATTTATGACCTTTTAATTACTGAAGAAATGTCAGAAATAAACCAGATATTTGAATTAATAACACAAAATTGGCATGAACTAACTATTCAAAGTATATATGAACTATATGACTCATATTCAGATTAATGATAAACTACGACTATTTAACATATTGGCGACAAACTATGGAAGATTTAGATCTACTAAATAAAATTTTACTAGATAATATTATAACATATCTAAGAACCCAAGATATAGAATACTTGGAATATATTTTAGAAAATACAAAAGAAATACGAAATCTTATGATAAATAAACAAAAATATTATGAAAAGATAATATCAC
This sequence comes from Solanum bulbocastanum, assembly GCA_037074985.1. NCBI lineage: Eukaryota > Viridiplantae > Streptophyta > Magnoliopsida > Solanales > Solanaceae > Solanum > Solanum bulbocastanum. The sequence goes on along the minus strand of CM073602.1, from coordinate 11,356,665 downwards.
CAGAAAATTAAAATGGATAATAATTATAGAGACCAATTATTAGAAAAAATTAATGAAATAAAACAGGAAATAGAATTTAGACAAAATAGACTAGAATATAATATATGTGCAGGAGTATGCCATAAATCTATAAAAACACAAAGAAAAACGATATTCTTATTAGATCTACAATTACAACACTTAGAATATAAATACCAACACGATTTATAATGAATAAAGAAGAATACGCTGTAGAAGAAAAAATATATAAAAGCCAAGATGGAATAGAAATAAAAATAATACATTCAAACTTAGAACGAAGATATAAAAAAATAGGAAACCAACTATATCTAATGCCAGATAAAGAATCAGCAAAATTAGAAGATAGTCTAACAACTATGGTACGATTAAACAGAGAAAATGATGAAATAGATAGAAGAAAAGAAATTGAAAAAATTAGAGAACAAGCTAAAAAAGAAATTAAACAAATAGAAGAAGTAAAAGATACTAGAATTCAAGAATTACAAAAAAAATTAGAAAGACTTAAACAATTATATGAAGAAAAATTAAGAATAAAAGAAGAAAATAAGAAAAGAACTGAAGAATTAAAATTAAATCAAGAAATAGAAAAAATGAAAACAATGTTAGAAGAAACAGAAGAATTACCTAAATTAAAAATAGACGAATTAGAAATAAATGAAATAAATGAAGAAGAAAATGATAATATCTCAGAAAATAATTCTGAATCGTATTCAGAAACATACACTGAACTTATAGAAAAAGATAAAAATATAGAAATAAATGTAGGAAATTTAGATGAAAAACCAAGTACTTCAAATACTAAAACACAAACAGATACAACCCCAACATACTATACTTATGAAAAAGAAAATAGAGATAAAGTTTTATGGGATAAAAGACTAAATAAAAATTGGACACCTAGACAAACTACAGATCAAAATAATTTCTTAGACTTAGACTGTGTAGCAGATACAAATAAAACAATTCAATTATGGATAGGCTATATATCAAAACAACTAATAGACAATAAAATAACAATAAATGATGCCCCAGGATACATAGAAAGAACACTTATAGGAACAGTAAAAATATGGTTACAAAATTTAACATCAACAAGCTTAGCAACACTAAGAAATCATAATAAACCTAATAATGAAATGGCAACATCAGCAATAGATATATTAAATAAATATGAAATATCAATTAGAAATGAATTTGGTAGTATGACAACCGAAATAGAAGAACAACAAAAAGATAAAATAATAAACAGAAATTTAATGAATAAATTAGCAATATGTAAAATGAGTTACATAGATGAATATACATGTGCATTTAGAGAATATTACTATAAAGGAATATACACAAATGATGAAAGTAGAGAAATAAGAAAATTATATTACACAAAATTACCAGAACCATTTAGTTCTAAAATAATAAAAGATTGGGAAGAATCTAATACAGTAGATACGCTAGGAGCTAGAATAAAATTCTTACAACAATGGTTTATAAAACTATGTGAAAAACATAAAGAGGAATTAAAACTAGAAAAAATATTAGTAAAAAACCTAAAATATTGTACAAATAAATTAGCACCCCAATTTGGATGTAAAAATCCATATAAATATAAGAAAAGAATAAAGAAATATAAACACTTCAAAACAAAATATAAAAATAAAATCCCAAGAAAAAGATATTATATAAAAAATTATAAACAAAAAAGACCACATAGAGTTAAGAAAAATATAACAGAATGTAAATGTTATAATTGCGAAAAATTAGGACATTTAGCTAGAGACTGTAAATTACCAAAAGATTTAAAGAAAAAACAAATAACAGAAGTAATAATCGAAAACGATACATATAAACAGATAGATTATTTAGATTATGATTTAGAAGATGAAGATAGTATATACGAAATAACAGATAATGAATTAGAAAATGAAATAGAGTCATTTTCAGATTATGACTGAAAGCGACATAAAGATAATAAGTAAAGAAGAATATCAAGATAACGAATATACAGAACAAAAAATAATATTTGACAATAATATGTTTGAACAAATAAAAGGAAAAGAATTAGACTTAAGCATATATAAAATATTAGAAGTACCTAGATTAAAAAACTTATTTAAATTACAACACGATGAATATTATGTAGTAAGCCAAAAAGAACATGTAATAGATTGTAAATATATTAAAGGAAAAGCTAAAATACCTATCATAAATAAGAAAATAATTAACAAAGAAATCCAAGATTTAAAATCAAAAAATCCAATAAAATATGTACATTTAGGAGCTACAGAAATATTAATAAAAGCATGTTTTAGAGAAGGAATAGATACACCTATAGAACTATATTTAGCAGACGATAGAATAATTCAACCTATAGAAAAAAGCATAATAAGTGCAGTTAGAGGAAATTTAATATACCAAAAATTTAAATTTATTATAAGTGCAAACTATTCAGTAGCTATAGAGGATAAAAACATAGATAAATCATTAGTACTATATTGGAAAATGTCAGGCATAGAACTAGCACCAGGAAGTAAGATATTTACAGCAAGATGTAAAAATTTATATGTATTAACTACAAAACATAAAATAACAGCAAGAAATAAGATTCAAAAAATTAAAATAGAAAATCCATTTGATCAAATAATTACAGTAATAGATAATAATGATTACAGTTATAAAGAAATAGATATTGAAGAAGATTTAGAGATAGTAAAAGAAAGACTAAGTACATCTAAAAGATTAAGCTACGATACACCATCATCATCAAGAAATAGTACATCTAGAAGATTAGATTGCGACCTAATATCTAAGTTATTAGAACAAAAGAATGATGAAATACAACCATATCAATATTACATCACAGGAATATTAGATCAAAGAAAATATTTAATAAACATAAATACAGGACAAGTAGAAAATCAGATTATAAGAGAACTAGTAAAAGAACATGAAATAATTACAGGAGAAAATATAAACAACGAATTACCTAGAGCTTTGGTAAATATAGAAGAAACTACTGAACAAGAACTAATTATTGGAGGTATACCAATAAAAATAAAATTTAAAATACACCAAGGAAATAATAATATTACTTTAGGAATAAAATGGTTAGAAACAGTTAAACCATATAATATAGATGATAAACAACTAACAATACATTACGAAAACAAAAAGGTAATTATTAAAAGAACAATTATATGATAAAATAACATAATGACAAAAATATATATTTTAGCAAAAATAATTATAGAAGGATATTATAATAGATATTACACACCTATGATAGACACAGGAGCAGAAGCAAATATGTGTAAACATAATTGCCTGCCAGATAGTAAATGGGAAAAGTTAAAAACACCATTGATAGTAACAGGATTTAATAATGAAGGAAGCATGATAACACATAAAGCTAAAAATATAAAAATACAAATATGGGATAAAATATTATTAATAGATGAAATCTATAGTTATGAATTTACAAATAAAGATATATTATTAGGAATGCCTTTTTTAGATAAACTATATCCACATACTATAACAAAAACACATTGGTGGTTCACTACCATATGTAATCATAAGATAGGAGCAAAAAGAGTTAATAATAAAATCAGAAAAAATACACCATGGATAAAAGGAAGTGAAAAAATTACCCAAAAATTAGAAAATATAACGCCTAATGGTCATAAAATAGAAATTATAATATTCACAATAGATAAAATACAAGCAATAAATGACAAATTAAATTCATTATATAATGAAAACCCATTACAAGGATGGGATAAACACAAAACAAAAGTAAAAATTGAACTAATAGATGAAAATAGTATAATAACACAGAAACCATTAAGATATAATTTTGAAGACCAATCAGAATTTAAAATGCATATAAATGAATTATTAGAAAATAAATACATACAAGAAAGCAATAGTAAACATAACAGTCCAGCATTCATAGTAAATAAACATAGTGAACAAAAAAGAGGTAAAAGTAGAATGGTGATTGATTATAGAAATCTAAACGCAAAAACTAAAACATATAATTACCCCATACCTAATAAAATATTAAAAGTAAGACAAATACAAGGATATAATTACTTTAGTAAATTTGACTGTAAATCAGGATTTTACCACCTAAAACTAGAAGAAGAATCTAAACATTTAACAGCATTTACTGTACCCCAAGGATTCTACGAATGGAATGTTCTACCATTTGGATATAAAAACGCACCAGGTAGATATCAACATTTTATGGATACATACTTTAATCAACTAGAAAATTGTATAGTATATATAGACGATATATTATTATACTCAAGAACAAAAGAAGAACATCTAAAATTATTAGAAAAATTTATACATATCATAGAAATATCAGGAATTAGCTTATCTAAAAAGAAAGCTGAAATTATGAAAAATCAAATAGAATTCTTAGGAATTCAAATAGATAAAAATGGAATAAAAATGCAAACACATATTGTACAAAAAATATCTAATTCTGAAGAATTATTAGATACTAAGAAAAAATTACAATCCTTTTTAGGATTAGTTAATCAAGTAAGAGAATATATACCAAAATTAGCAGAAAATTTAAAACCATTACAGAAAAAATTAAAGAAAGATATAGAATATCACTTTGATGAACAAGATAAAAAATATATCAAGAAAATAAAACTAATGTGTAAAGATTTACCAAAATTATATTTCCCAGATGAAAATAAACAATTTACTTATATAGTAGAAACAGACTCTAGTAACCATAGTTACGGAGGAGTATTAAAATATAAATACATAAATGAAAAAATAGAACATCATTGCAGATATTATTCCGGATCATATACAGACCCACAAAGAAAATGGGAAATAAATAGAAAAGAACTATTTGCCTTATATAAATGTTTATTAGCTTTTGAACCATATATTGTATATAACAAATTTATTGTCAGAACAGATAACACACAGGTAAAATGGTGGATAACTAAAAAGGTACAAGATTCAGTTACAACAAAGGAAATAAGAAGACTAGTAGTCAATATATTGAATTTTTCATTTACAATTGAAGTTATAAAAACTGACAAAAATGTGATTGCAGATCACCTCTCAAGAGAAAAATATTGAACAGACAAATACAATGGATCAGATACTCAACCTCCTAACTACACTTTGTAAGAAAGTGGATAGTATGGACGGTGAGATAAAAAAGCTAAAGGAGCAAGCTAGTGGTCAGCAGCATGACTTTAAAAATGCGGAGCTACGTCGATCGGAAGACGTTAAAATTCCAGAGCTAGAAGGAGACGTTGGGAAACTCCCTAAAACCCATAATGTTTGTTTAAGTGCAGATGCAGGTACATCTGGAGCTACAAAGAAAAATACAGAAGAAAAAAGTTATACCAATACAAATATAAATAAACTTTTTGATAAACCATATACAGCTCCAAAGATACAAAAATCCATACCTACTCCTCAAACTACTACATACAAAAATAGCCTTTCTCAACAGAAAAATACATATACCCATATTACCCGTACATATACAGAAAATATTTATAAAATCCAAACTTACCTAAATAAAAACCCCAGAGCTATAAATCCAAAGGAACCAAATACTGATTACATTACTCAACACCTACAAGGTTATAACAAACTAATTGCCCTTCCAGGTACAAATACAAATCTAGTTACAACTTGTTATAATTATGGACTACTCAGTACAGTGTACACAGCTACAGGAGAGGAAATTTCGAAGATACCCGAACTATACAAAGCATTCTTAACCTACAAACGAATTACTAAAGGAACTCTATTTTTCATAAAGTTCTATACAGCTACAGCAGAAATACTATATGACGAAATAAAACCAGTTATACAGGTTATAAAAATTGGTTTGACCAGAGATATGTTAATTCCGGAAAAAATAGAAAAACAAGATGAGATACCTATTGTAGATATTCCTGATTTCTACGCCAATAAAAGAGTTATCGGAATAGCTACAATACTAACGGAGTTAGCAAATAATTATCTAAATAATAATACAATATGGAGTTACTATAGCCGAGATAATACAATGATATACTCAAACTGTCGAGAAACAAGAGAAGGAGATATGGAGGAAATACGTCAATGGATACTAAGCCTCCTAAAACCAGAAAATACACCAACTACACGAGCTATCAAGAAAAATTTCATTTCACCAGCATTATTGACAAGATATTGTACAACTATTAGCAGTAAATACTCAGAACATATATGTTCCAAGTGTCACGGAGAAGATAACGAAGTTCCAACCGTACAGCTGGAATAAACTACCACAAGAAAGATACAAAAGCCGGCAGCCTGATGAAGACAGCCGACACACAAAAAAATATGATGAAGACATCTATGTGATTAGGATAGGATAGGAATCTTATCTTCCTTTTTTAAAAGTTTTTTGTTTTCTTTTGTAAAGAAAAGTAAAGTAGTTTGTTTTTATTCGGAGTCACCGACAGGATACTATTGATGAATAGTAATCAATAGTAAAATGTCAATTATATGAATAGTAGGAGTCAGTTACTGTGTAAATAGTAAGGGTCAAGTAACTGTGTAAATAGTAAGAGTCAGTCACTATTCATGAATAGTAGAGGCCACCTACTGTTCATAAATAGTAGTTTGTAAATTTTGTATATATATGTAAGTTGGGAGAAGAGGAAACTCATCCTCAACTCCATCCTCTTCCACAATCCTCTCTTCCGCAACTACCCCCCCCCCCCCCCCCCCCAAATTGTTTTTTTTTTTTTTTTTTTTTTTTTTTTTTATACTAAAAGTCACTTCTAGTATATTTTTAGTATATCATCTTTATCTTCCGTGATGGTGCAGATGCTAGTATGCTTTACTACATCAACCAAGAGCTCGACTACTCTCTTTGCTTTTCTAGAGTATGGAAAATCTCTTGTAAGGTGCAAGTTCCTCCCACAAATGATGCATATCCTTTTTTTAAAATTTTTAGATCACGTATTTTAGGGATATTCATCCTATGGCAGATTGGATTGTTCGGTTGTGGTAGATTTTTCCTCTTTCAGCCTAATCATTCTTGCCTTCTAGGCTTGCCTGTGTCATTTGTGTCTTCTTCTATTCCTTTTCTGGTTTGCTGAGCTGAGGTGGCTCATCAACATCTAAGATTGTGCCATATTCTTCAGTGAGGTCAATATGTGTAATATTGGATTCACTATATTCATCTAGAGATGAATTATCTTGTTGTTCAACAACATCTGAATTACTTTATTGTTTAAAAACATTCTAGATCTCTTCATTTCCTCACAAAGTTTCCTTTATATGTAGATTAGAATCTAGATGATCATATTTATCTATCCTGTATAGTTGTGAAACTCCTTGATAAGAGTTGACCAAGTCGTTATCTAGGATGCTCAATTTTTGGCAAACCCCACTATCATCAGGAAGACCATGTTTCATCAGGTTGTGGTCTCCAGGTGCATATCATACCTAGATACCTCCAAGTCTATATGTTTAATGGATGGACTAAGGTCTAAGCAAAAAAGGTCCCTAGATGGGACTATAATACTTGAGATCAGGACGATCTCGTTGCCTGTCCTGGTATGAAGATCCATTTCTTTTATTGCCGTCATGCTGCATTATCCTTCTTTTGGGCCACCACTGCAGCCTTTCGATCCCAAAAAAATTTGGCAATGTCAAACTTTTTTTCTCATCATTTGATACTGGGGAGAATGACAAAGGCATAAGTTAATGATCGTTAAAAGTGGAGTAAGGGTTATCTTGTCTTAGTATGGAGCCTATCTCTGGAGACATGGAAATGAGGTAGGGAAAAGGATACACTTCTCTGCAGATTCAATCCTACCGTATTTCAGTTCCAAAATTCGATCACTTATAAAGTCAATCTCTTTACGTTTATGATCAAAAAATTCAAAGAGTGATGTCCCTTGTAGGCACTTATCAAGCCGAATGAGTTTCAGTCTTTATTCTAGTACTTTGATAAGCCCAACATTTAAGAAATATGTATCTATCAAATTATTATCCATCATAGGTACCTTACCTTATGTAGATGTAATAATCTTGATAGAATGATTCTTGGTGGTTAACAATCTATTTTGGCCCACGATATCTTTGGATTGCCAATTAGATGTTGCCTCTTTGCTACCAGTAGCATAATTTCTCCCAATTGTAGGATAACTCTCTTTTGTGGTATTTTTGGAGCATGGCTTAGATTATACTTTTCAAAAGTGGAATATGGGCAAAGATTGTAGGTTTAAATGGAGCTTTTGGAGATATCATGAATAATGGATGAGCATGTTCATCTTTTGGAGTACCATTTTTAGTGGGTAAAGCTGACTCATTTTGGGTCATGTACGAAACAAGGAATTCATATCTTCCAAGAGGGCTTAAAAAACCAATAGTTGAGTCTCCATCATCATATCTTGTTTTGAATTCCTTTTCAGAGGTTACATACTGTTTTCCTTTTTTGTTTGTATCAACATTATCAAAGTCAATCTCTTGGCATCCTTTGCAGTCACAGTCTGTGATCAATAGAGTATGCCCTGTGATGGGACAAGTGAACCATTATATACAACGTTCATCATGATCGAATAGTCTAATCCAATCATTTTCACACTTAAAACAACTTAGAAACCAAGATATAGTATGTGGGTCCTTATCCTCAAGAATATTAATATGAGATTGGTGCTTATGGATAGGGAATACTGTTTGGTTTGGCCTTTTGCAGGGAAATTAAGAAAGTAAGTCATATTTTGGCATAGTCAAATTAGGTTCATCAAACAAGAGAAGTTGATGATGGAATCTCAACTTCTCATATTTCATGACCCATGTGTCAGGAAGAACTTTGATAAGTTCCTTTCTAGATATTTTCCTTTTGATCTGAGACACTAAATGGTTACATTGGTGGCATTTACATTTAGAAACAAAGAATCTTTTCTAGATAGGTCCATAAAATGGTTTTGGACTCTCCAAGCCAACTGATAATGAAGAGTAGCCTGTATGACATCTCTAGGTTGAGGAGTTCCAAGTATTTGTACCTGAATCTTCAACGCCTCCATCAGATACGAATAATTTAGGGACATGTTGAAGTTTGGGAATATAGTAACAAAGACAATTCCTACATTAAGAGTGATTTTCGACATACTCAAGTTAGCATGCTGGTATTCATATTATCTAGTATCTAGGAGAGAAAGACACACAAATGGGTTGGCATTTTATTCCGTAATATGTCAATGCAACTCTAATAACACCAAAATGGATATGGGTGAAACCCATGGTTTTCCTTTGTCGAGAAAAATCCTCTGGCATCAGCAAAGTGATGAACTATTCTTCTTGATTTTCAAGAATATGGTGCTAGTCAAGTTTTGACGTTGCAACATATTGCTTGATTGCATTGGGCTTTTGTTAGACCAAGTAGCAAATTTGCATCCAAGTATTACATGACTTTTGAACAAAGGCAGAATATGTGTTAAACCGTGGAAAATATATGGACAATATTTTACTTTTTGGGGCAACACATCTACTTAATAAAAGTAGTCGTATTTATACAACAACATTTTACTCAGATTAGGGGACATGCTTACCTTGTCTAAGGATTACATGAACTAGATGTAGACAGGTAAGACCTAGATTTACAAGAAGTGGAAGACGATGGTAAAGACTTTGAAATACACATATATTTGTAGCTTTTTGACAATAAAGACTCAGGATATATTTATTCTAAAATATATGAAAAGACACAAATTATTTGTTCTAAAGTCTTAGGAAACACACTACAACTAATATATATGGAAAAGAATATAGATAGACCTTGAAACTTATAACATTTAAAAGACCATGAAAAAATATACAAGGTGCTAAAGTATATGAAAATAGTCTAAACAAAGCTTAGGACTATACTCACTTTTATGACAAATTACTCTAATAAAAGTAAAAGACAATATATGTAAAAGTTTGAGCTAAGAACACGAGAAATAGACCTTATGTGAAATCTTTCTCCTCCCTTCGGAGAGGATGGTCTAGATCTGATACAAAATAAGGGAGTCAATAGGTCGAGGCACGAGAAGTAACATATGGAGCAATATTCATATTAAATTCAAGACATCAAACGACACAAGACAATATTATGACTAGCTTGCAACTCAATAGCTTTCTATGTAAACTTTAGGTTTTTATGTCCATATAGTCTACAAGCCATGTAGGATCCTCAAGATACAACTATCACAAGTTTTAGGCTATCCAAAAATCCAAAGCTCCATGAGATTCAAACGACATTAGCTACCTTACTTTTAGGTAGTAAATAGTATAGTAGATAATACAACTTTTCCTAACAAAAGCATACTTGTTGAGTGTTTTCTCTTACCCTGCTATTCCAACTACCTACCAGACCAAACTTTCCATCTCCTCCCAAGAGACAAGAACAAGAGAGTGGTTTAGCCAATAATCATTTTATTCATAGCTAAAAACTTTACAAAAATGTAGTAAACCTAAAGATATTTTCTAAGAGAATATCCTCTATTTTAAGCTATGACATTTTTGTTATCTCTCATCTATTCTAGTTTCTTTTCTAGCCTACTCTATTCTAAGTCTTGACCTTCCTTTTATAGGAGCAAGTGGCCTAATACAAACAAACTGAAATAAAAACGTTATCTTACATGGTACTTTATTCTAATAATAGATAGGCCCTATCCTATTTAAAAATAATAAAACCATCCGGACTTACTATCCTTATCTAATATAATAAAAGAAAACAAACATTATATTTTGGAGTCATGTGTGATATTATGTTTCCATGGTCTCCTTATATTATGCATGTTCTATTTGAATTCTTGTTTATATGAGAAAAAATGAGTTTTCATGATTTGTATTCCTCATTTTGAGTTACTTTTGATCTGACTTGTCTATATGCTTCAAAGAGGTTAAATGTTGAACATGCCTAATTCTACTTTTGAGAGTAATTGCATAATATGCTAAATGATGAGCATGATGTGAGTTGGAGAAGGAAGTTCCTCCAACAAAGTGAGAAGTGTTGATGGTTTTTTGCTTAATGAGTTTGTAGAAGTAATTCCAACTTTCTTGTATTGCATTGAGTTTATTGATGTCAAGTTGATTATTCCACCCATGATTATGTATTATATTTATGTGTCATGATTGTTGGGTTGGTAGTCTTGGGTAGTTATTCCCTAAATGTGTTTAAAGTGTCATTCGAGGATGAATGTTTCTAAGTGGGGGATAATGTGACAACTCGCAAAATGATAGGTTGAACTAGAGCCTCATTGTGTGGGTTAATGTGATCTTAAGTTGATGTCTAGGCTGTTTTAGAACTTAATTGAGCAAGGAGGAAGCCTTGGGTGCAAGTAAGGGCCTAGGATAGCAAGATAGAGTGAAAGAAACCATGTTCATTAAGGTACCTTTTGGCGATGGAAATGCTTCATCCCCTAAAAGGTTGGGTGAGTCGCCCTTGTACCCTTGTGATCGCCTAATGGGCTGCCCCACTAGCCTCAGTTCTGGAGCAAAGGGTGAGCTAAGTCGTAGCTCGCTGAGCTGGTTGGCGAGTCGCCCATTGGCCCACCCTCTATCGCCTAGTGAACTGCCCCTTTAATGAGCTCACTGGAAAATTGGACGAGCCAAGGGTTCACTTTGCGAGTGGCCTAGTGCCCTTGCTGAGCCCAAGTGTCCAAGGTCGAGCTTAGATAGGAAAGGTATAAATTTTTATGTTTTAACTTTGTGGGTCCTTAGTTCTTTTCCAAAGTTGAGTCCTCGTTATTCTATTCCTTTCCTAGCAACTATAAAACCCTTTTAGACTTAAATCCTTTCAATTAAGTCACTCCAAAAAGAATTAAAAAAAGACCCATCTACACTCAAGTGATTCTCTCACTAAACTCTACGAATATGAAGGGAGCCATTAAAGCTAGTGTTTGGATTCAAAGCGTTTCTTCATCAAATTCCTTGGGTATCTTAAGCAAGTTATGTTGATCCTTCATCTAGGGATAGCTTTAACCTCTAGAGTCCATTCAGTAGATTTTCAATGTTTTAAACTTCATGGAAAACACCTAGTATTTTACTCAATCTCAGGGGTTATTTCCTCAAACAATTTCAATTGTTTATTGATGTCATGTTATGATTGTATTGGTGTTTAATTGATGATTCATGATGAAAATACTCTATGAACCCATGATTTCTCTCAATTCCTAAATTGTGCCTTTATGAAGTGGGTTTGTTGATTATGAAAGCTTATGATTGTAGTATGTCTAAATTGCTTTGGGTTATTGAATTGTATCATTATCTATGCTTTAATTACGGTAAATTGTTGGTGGGCTGATGATATGAGATTCATGTCCTTGAATGCAAATTATTACTAAATTTCATTTAGAAGTAGAATGTGTTTGACCTATTGATCCACTTGAAAGGTGGAGTTGTTTACTTAATAATTATATGAATTAGAATCTAATGAAGTTAAGGTGATCTTGTAATGAAAGTATTTGTGTTAGTATTGGAAGGCTATTTCTCAATTTGCCACACATGAATGATGTTGATGGAATGGGAAGTGTTGTCTTCAATATATTGTATATCTTGAATTGGTAGACTTAGGCATCCTTTTCTTACATGATGAAAGTATCTTGACTTGATGTCTTAATGTCTTGAATTGGTATACCTAAGGTTGGTAGCCTTTTCAGAATGAATAAATGAGTGATGAAGTTCTACGCTATGTATTGAACCTTAATGTCTTCAATTGGTATACCTATGGTTGGTAGCCTTTCAGGAATGAATGAATGAGTAATGAAGTTCTAGGCTATGTACTGAACCGGTAGACCTAATGTTTGTGGCCCTTCATGATGAGTCTAGGAACTAATGTGATGTTAAGCCTTAAAATGGTAGACCTAATGGTGGTGGCCCTTTCATATGTGAAATAATGAACCTCAAAATGCTAGACCTAATGGCGTGGACCTTTCTAGGAAGATCAATGAGCTATCCTTAAATGTACCTTGAATTGATAGACCTAATGGTGATGCCCCTTCATGTGTAATGTGCTTTGAGTCGGCATGCCTAATGTTGGTGGCCCTCTTAAGTACAATAATGTTGTTATAAATGAAATACTCTTTGGGAATGGAGGCTAAGCATTGAGAGAATATGGTTAGATGGAGGTTCTTCGTACGTTATGCTAGATTTCAGTGAATATCTTTCATATCCCATAACTATGTGCCCACCTAGTATATTATCTAGTGGATTAAATCCAAGCTAAAATGTTACTAGTTCTACCTTAGGGAAGTAGAACACCTTTTTACGGTGTGGGGTCATATGACACCGGATTCCATGAGTTAGCTCTCATGGTCTATGTCGGTTAATGCCTATTCCCATCATGTGAGATGTGCATTATGGTTTCTTGAGATGTTCCATGAACTGTGGGTGGTAGTATGAGATGCCATCCATGCATTGCACGAGTAGGCTTTGAGAGGTTCATACTGAGTTCTCAATGTCTTAACGACTAATGTATGAAAGTCTTCTAAATGAAGTTATCGAAGAATGTTGACTCTTAAATGCATAATGTGATGATGCATGCTATACTTGGGTTATATTTCATGTCTTATGAAATATTATGTCTCTTATGTGTGGATATTATGCAAAGGTGAAAAGGAAGGAATGGTAAGTTCACTTTTGGTGACCTTAATATGGTGCCTTAGTGTGAATGGTGGTATGGGATGCTATCCATACATTTCACAAGGTATAGCATGAGGGTTATTTAAGGTGAAGGTCCAAGGTAAAGGTAATGACTTACATGTTGATATTGTTCAATTGTTATGTTATGACTTGTATGATGATTATACTTGTATATGATGTCTCTTATGCTATTGTTCATGATATTTCTAAAAAGTGGCATAATGCATGTTTTCCAACCAAAATGTCCCTTTTTAAAGCCTATTTTTGCATAGTCATCATACTTAGTACATTTTTGTGTGCTAACCCACATTTCTATTATTTTACTACAAGTTTATGTTTCAGCAAGTGATTGCATTCTCTCTAATGAAGCTTTGATTAGAGTTCTCCAAGACACTTTTGGTACGTCCTCATAGATCGAGGAGAAGGACTTTTATGTTTCTAATTCTTTCATGAAATAGATTATATTTAGATTTCTATGGTAAAGGGGCCGTGTCCCTACTCTTATGTTAAGTTATCTAAGATGGCCATGTGAGACATTAGTATTCCGCTGCTTTACTAATGAGTTTTTGATCGTTAGATTTAAATAAGTTTTAAAATTCTACAGTATTTCTATATATAGAATGTTATGAATGCTAAGAGGCGTGTATGAGACCCCTTCGGGGTCGAGTACGCCATGTCACATCGGGTCTTGACTCGCGTAGTGACACTTCTTCCCTCCACCAATAGAAGCCATGTTTCTTCTTGTACAACTTCTTCTTTTCGAGGCTTATTTTGGTCGATCTAGTGAAGTACCCATTCCTGTTGGATGGTCCTGCCACACTGTGATCCAATTTTCTAAAGGAACGTTTAGTTTTATGCTAGTAATGGCATGAGTAACTTTATCTTTTGTAATTTTATATGGACTTGATTTTCTTTCGCAACTTGTTGGACTTTCTCCCTATGGGGTTGTTGTCCATGTTGTTCCATCAAGCCAATTACTTAGGCCATATTTATTTTAGGATACACCAATTTTGATGGATCCATTGAGCTTCGTGATATTCATCTTCCAAGGAAAAAATAGAGACAAGTAACTTCCAATAGAAGGAAATTTCTAGTCTAGCTTGGACCTGGTTGTTGATAATTCTCACCTCACGATGTAACATGAATATCTTAACCTCGTAGGAATTTTTGAAGTAATGAACAAACAAACTTCATGGTGGAAACAATAATAGAAACTTCTATAGAGCTAGTTGGATTCTATCAAAATCCCTAAACAAATTGCACTTCAACTCCATAAAATTGTACTACTGGTTACGTAAGTACCCGGATAACCATTGGATTTCTTAGGGGAAATCATGTGCCAATAGAAAGAACACATAGAAGAATGGATACTCCGAGTGGACTCTGATGAGTCCACAAATTAGTCTCATTTAGGGCTATGTTTTGATACAATTAGTGTCCTCAAATGCATATTTTGTCTCAATATCTAATGAAAACCCTTAAGTTTCAGGTATTTAGAGTTTAAGGGAAAGCATAGACACTACTTAGCAAAAAGGAACTAAAGTAGCTGAAATAACAAAGAAATGAAGATCTGAGAATCACTGAACCCGTTTGGTGATTCACCAAAATGTCTTATCCTCGCCTTTTCTTCCAGTGTGTTGAGCCCCCAAATGAAAGGATCAAATCGTCGGTGAAAGGAGAAGTCGACGTGTCACCGAGCAATTCCGTGAAGCTATATTATGTCGCCCAATGATCCAAAGCACTATGATGCTAAAGGCCAATACAAGACGGCGATGGACTAGACCAAAGGGTGGATCACTGAGTTGATCGGCGATCTCGACTAACTTTGCTGAGTTATCCTTCACAGCACATTTTATGAGAAATATAAATACTAGAAGAAGTTTTGTGGTTTAGTATGAGAGTAGAAATTATTATCAAGTTTTATTATTACATTTTAATATCAGATATAGAATATTCTCTCTAAGCTTGGAGAAGGTTTTGAAGAACTTGAAGATTCAAAGGGTTTCAACTACAAGATTTTGGACTTGGGTATTGTGTATTCTTCACTTTGGACTCGTTTTATTACCCATTGATGAAAATTGAGATTGGTATACATTTTCACCTCATTTAGATTTGTTGCTAAAACCCCAATTCTTGGGGTGTGATTTTGTGAATATGGGTTAGATTATATGTTGGGTCTTGCTTGTTGATGATTTGTTTATTGTTTAGATGTGATTTCATTTAGTAGTTGTGGTGGAAGTTAATGAAATTGTAGTTGCAAACACGATTTCAACTTTGTGTTTTCGGCTTGCTCGAGAGAGAGGTCGTGAATCTAAGACTACTAAATTGATGGCCGGTGGGAGTGGGTCGACATGAGGTTCAGCTCGAGATAGTGAACCCTAGTCCTTCTCCCACACACTCAGTTCCAGAGAGTGAGTGGGTAAGGGGGAGGCTATTCTTCATGCGGCAAGTGGATATCTGACATGAACCCATTTGATTTGGGGTAAGTTGCTCGAGATAGAATTTACCCCCACTACAGTCGAGTTAGTCATAAATATTCAATGAATTTACTATTAAAAGCATGTACCCAATAGTCTAGTCTAACCTGTATTCCTATCACATCCCAAGAATCCCGTCATCATATTCGTATCTTTCTTTATTTTTGTTTATTTTGCTCTTTACTTGTTTACAAACCCCCCATTGATGTTTGATACTTGTGTCAAACCCCTTTAATTTGTCATTACTTCATTCGATAAAGTATTTAGCTATGGTTAGCCTTAGAACTTTCGTGCTTAACCACTAATTTTTAGGAACCACTCCCTTGGGACTCGACCCCAACCCTTGGTAGGGTTACTTTACTATTGTACGATTGTAGACACTTACATTGGAAGTTGTGTCTTGATTACGCAAACATCAAAATGGCGCCGCTACCGAGGAGTGGTGTTACGTGAAATTTTTTGGTTAAGACGAATTTTGTTTTTAATAGTCATAGTTTACTAACTTAATTTTTTGTTTTGTTTTGCTTTGAAATTGTTGATATAGGGAGGTACCTTGAGCATGGCTGAGGGAAATGGTAGCAACTTGGTTGAGACGAGTCGAGAGGGACTTCAAGTTAACCACACTGGTAACTCATGAGCTGAACAAGTTGGCCACCAAAATATCAGAGGTGAAAAACCAGTGCAAGAGCTAAGGGAGGTACATACCCCATCATGAGCAGAAATAGTCTAGAGACAGGTAGAACAATCATGTCGAGGACACACTCCAAATCATTCTCTAAAAGTTCACTGAACAAGAACGAATATTGGAAGAGGTAAAGGAGAATATTGAAATGTTGAATCAAATGATTTGCTCCCATTTTACATTGATCTAGCTGATCAACACACTAACGAGTTATGTAGTGCCTCTTCTTCACTCAAATGAACTAATGGGGTTACCTAGTAACACTAGGACCAACCCTATCGAAGGAGAGTGAGTAAGGACTCGCGTCGTGCCATAATGTTAACTACGGAGATTCTTAGGAGGCAACCCAAGGTTTTATATGCTTTTGTTTGCTTTTATAAATAATGGTGTGTTAGTGGTATAGGTTTAGATGCTGAAAGTGTTTGAAAAATACATATTGGGGAGTAAAAGGTAAGTCGGCAAATTAATAAAATGGTCGGCGTGCCCGATTTGACCCACCGTTTGGATCCTCACTTTGATTGAAGGTCCTGTAAAACTCGAAGAGCAAATTGACCACTCGGCGTGTCACCGAGTGGATCGGCTAATGTGATTAATGTTGCTGAATGGGCGCGAAGTGGATGGTTTATAATTGACAAAAAACTTTAGAATTTGAAATCCTTCACTTTTCCTCACTTTTAAAATTCACAAACTCACACCAAGGTATTGTCTTCAATATTTTTATATTCCATTAGAATTTTAGTTGTTGATAGGAACTCAAAACTAGTATTTCTTTGCCACCTAGCTTTATAATCGCGTTTTAATCGACATTTAAGGTTGGTTTCTAAATCTCGAGTTTACATTAGAAAATTTAATACTCATATGCAATGATCGTGTCATATTGCTATTTGCTAGGCCTCTTTGATAAAATGCATAAATGTCAATTTTAAATTGAAAATCTTGCTGATATTGTTTTGATTGTCAAATGCACATAAATTTTGTGCTTTTAAATGAATGAAATTGTATAGGGTTGTGGTTGCGTATGGTTTAGATTGGTTGGATGAAGTCTGAGTAGCCCATGATTGTGTGAAATGATGAAAACTACTCAATCATAGGGTAGGTAACACCACTCTTAAGAGTAAATATGGTCAAATGGCCAAATTTGGCAAAACAGAGAAAAATTTGAGTATTCTCGGGTGATGGATATTACGGGTCTTGATTGAATTCCTTTAGTGCATGGTTTAAATTTATTTTCGGGTGTTTCGGGGTTGAATTCGGGAAGGCAGGCTTGAAATAGGAACGTTGGGTTGTTTGGTAAGCTGGGTCGAGCTAACTAAACCATTTGGCAGTTCTCCTAATGACCTTATC
The DNA here is from genome assembly GCA_037074985.1 of Solanum bulbocastanum. NCBI lineage: Eukaryota > Viridiplantae > Streptophyta > Magnoliopsida > Solanales > Solanaceae > Solanum > Solanum bulbocastanum. The sequence continues at coordinate 11,338,488 of CM073602.1, read as the reverse complement.
TCGCTTTTAAATTCATGCTTTATATGTTGTTTGAGTCTGTAACTTTTGGCGAGAAGCCTTTGGTCGCCTAAAGCACTCGGCGACTCATCGAAGGTAGTCTTGATCACCCTTTGTATGCTCCCCTAAACCTCTATTGCACTGTAAGTTTCGTCGGACAAAGACATGATCGCCGATTGTAGTCGGCGATTCACCAAATGGGCCTTCCCATCACTGACTTGCTATAATTTTTAAGCCAATCCCTTCAGCGAGCCCGACTTAGCTCACCAAAGAGGTTCGGTGACTCGCCGAATGGATCGGCGAGCATGTGTGCAACAGATTTTTGGTTTTTTTTTTTTTGAATTTTATCTTAATTTGTTTCGATCTCTTTTAGATAGGGTACACACAAATCTAACCATGCAACCTTAGAAGAAAGCACAAGGCATAACTACAAATGAGGGGGGGGGGGTCAAATCATCCATAGAGGAGAGGAGAAGAACTCCCACCGGGAGATAAAGGCAAAAGAAAGAAGCATATAGCTAGAAAAGGAGTAGCTGTTGAAACGCAGGCTAATTTTTCAGAAGAAGAAAATTAGCAGCCTCTAATAAACCTAAGGGATGAAGTTTGGACCAGATCTCAATCCACACCCACCAATATTCCCTTAGCTGCCACTTCTCCAGCAACAGACTCCATGCTAGCGCAGACAGCTCCAATGGCCCCTACACTCCCTATCGTTCCTCCTCCTTGACTACTAAATAGACTGAAAGGTGAACGGGTACTGACCATCCTAGAGGAGAAGCTATTATCTACAAAGGCCCCGATACCATAAGTTTGAGCAATTCACATGGCCCCAAGGCCCATAAATTCCTTCTTGGGTTAGGGAATTTTACACAACTTATAGGGAGTTAGTGTCCAAGAACAAGAAGAAGTCAAGCGAGTTTAGACCGGTAAAGTCGGTCATGGTCACGGCAAGGAGGTTGAGAGCCATAACGAATACAGGCACTGCAATTTCATATGAAGGGTTGCCTATTATTCAATCCCTAGATGACCTGAAGGGTTGGTTGGCTCCTCTGATTTCTGACACCACCCCGAGGTGGATGGATGTAGGGTACCTATTAAGAATAGAGACTTCAACATCGCTTCCAGGTTCTAGTTTGGTTTCATCAGCAGCATCATCATGCCATCACAGAGTGAGTCCATTTTGCTCCGTCTTAAGAAAGCTTGTGTTGGCTCTATCATGCCTAGGAGGCGCCTCTATTTGGGGCTACTGATTTCACAAGAGATAGCAATGAGGGCCAAGCAGAAGCTGACTTCTCTATCATTCCCAGTCTTGATCACGGAGTTTTACCAGCGTCCTAGAGTACTTAGGGACACTATGAGGGATATTGAGGTCACCCCATCTTCCTCTACTGACATTCGGTAGATTAAGGACAATTCACACGAGATGAGGTTGACAGGAAGAGAGCAGCTCCGGGAGATATTTCTCTGGAAGTTGATGTTGACTTGTTACCAGCAGAGGCACCTTCTCCTAATCCTGCCTTTGGCCTTCAGGTGCTTTCGCTCCTCCTCTTCTTCACAAGTCGCAGGTGCTTCTTCCTCCTCCCAGCTTGCCAAGATTACTGATGCCACGATCCTGAAGATGGGATAGTTGGCCTATTAAGCGGATGTGAGAGCGACTCGATTGAAGAGATCCATTCTAGGGATAATCGATAGAGCTATCTTGGCTATACTGACCCCCCTTAGAGCATTTGTTGATGATCTGGCTACTAGAGTTATTACTTGTGAGAGTAGACAGGGAGAGACATCTGAGGTTTCGGCTTTGAAAGCCAAAGTGGCAGATTTGAGTTAGGACATAGACTATTTGAAGTCTATCAACTTCACCTCATTAATACGGGGTGTAGATGACGAGGATGCTCCTGAGACCTTGGGGATTCCTCTGGCTACCATCGAAGATATACAGCGGGGTGGCACAATATATGAGTAGTCGGATGAACAAACTAACGAGGAGCTGATAGCAGTACATGAGTAGGAAATGCGAGAAAGCCGAGATGAGACCATATTTAGATATTTGGTAGATCTTGTGGAGATGGTTGTGCAGCCGGTGACCCAGGCATCACTGCCTGAGACGTCCATAACAATTCCTAGTGGATCTGGCACTACTATTCCTTCATAGGATACTTCAGGCACTGATGCCCATATTCAGAGCACTACACCGGGTACTAACGCCCCGACAGATGGAGAGACTGCACAAACAGGACTTTTCTTTACCTCCCCCTCTATCTTACTTACTTTTACTTTTGGATACTTTTATTCACATTTGCGGCAAATGATTTTTTTTTTGTGATGGGGTGAGGCCCACCTTTGTGTATATTTATTTTGATGTCATATTTTGGGTTTTGATCAATTATTGTGTTATTACACTACTTTGCATGGATATTTGAGCTTATCACTCCTTCTATTTTAAATTGAAAAATGATTTTGACCCACTCCAAAAGAATTTTGCCACCTTTCATGTGTTGAATGTCGCTGTTCTTTTGAAAAATTTAAGTCTCAATTCTGATCAATACCGATGACTTGAATAGTGCTAATGATCAAAGGAACATGATTGTGCGGCTACGATTAGGCATAATGAAGTTGCATAGACAATATGTGAACTCTTTGCATCTCGTTGTGATTAGCAATGTATCAAATTAAGTCTCTTGTGATGAATGTTGCTCACTAGCAAAAGTGTGGAGTCTTGTTTGATTGTAGTGCCAATGCCTTGTGTGATGAGCTTACTATGAACCATGCATGAATACACCTAGAATTTTCCCTATTGATCTGATAGACTAAGTAAGTCTCTCTTTTGATATGATCTTAGGCAACTTCAAAGATTGTGAGCCAATTTGACAGATACATATTTTGTGGCCTACCTTGTGAGCATGTGTGAACCTCTTTTGAGCACCCCTTGAGCCTTACCTTTCTTTGGAAGAAACTTCATGACAACATGACCTTTCTCGACCCATTACCCTTAATCCTCGTGAGTTTTGGTTGATTGAATAGCCAACTTAGGCCAAAAACCTAAGTTGGGGGTGTGGTGAAAAAGAAAAGGGATAGTCAAAAGTGCAAAGAAAGCCTTCTCTAACCCATGGTATTGAGAAAAACGGAACCCCTCCATACAAAAAAGAAAAAAAAAGAAAGAAAAAGAAAAAGAACGAAAAAGAAAGTTGTGGAATAAAGTACAAAAGAAATGGGGTTCCTAAACAATCCATCGAAAAGGAATAATACGATGACTTATAAGGACTAAAGAGAATGATGAAGGAAAAGAAAAGGAAGTGGTGTGAGAACCAAATTTCATAAGGATGAAAGTCAATAAGCCTAAATGACCATACCTTTGCACTCAGCCCCATTACAAGCCTTAAAAAGACCTTTTTGATCTTGAGTAAGCTGAAACAAATGTTGATTGCAAAATATGGGCAAATCTATGGGTGAAAGAATGCATTATGTTGTTCCTTGTGAGAGTGAGCGTTGCATTTGATTCTGAAGCTTTAACTGATTAAACCATTGTGTGTGAATATGAAATCATTCCTTGTGTGAGGGCATTTGAACACTTTGGTTAAGCTTGAACCTGCATTTGAAGCAAATATTGTTAGCATGAGATTCTTTGATATTGGTGAGTTACAACTTGAATATCTGAGTGCACATTTGATCTTTGCATAAGTAAATTGAGTTTTGTTATGTGCATTCATGATTGAGTCTTGTCCAACACTATTTGAGACACCCTTTTTGAATAGCTAAACTTGAGTTTGCTTAAGGACAAGCAAAAGTTTAAGTTGGGGGTGTTGATGAGTCCACAAGTTGGACTTATTTAGGGCTATGTTTTGATAGAATTAGTGTCCTCAAATATATATATTGTCTCAATATATGATGAAAACCCTTAGGTTTCAAGTATTTGGAGTTTGTGGGAAAGAATGAACACTACTTAGAAAAAAGGAACAGAAGCAGCTGAAAGAACGTAGAAATGAAGATTTGAGAATTGCCGAACACGTTCAGAGAGTTGGGAAAAGGTCTTATCCTCGCCTTTTGTTCTAGTGTGCTGAGCCCTGAAGGAAACGATCAAATCAGTGGTGAAAAGGAGCAGTCGGCATATTGTTGAGCTGCTCCGCGAAGCTGCAATATGTTGCCCAATTATCCAAAACATGATGATGCTAAAGGCTAATGCAAGACGACCATGAACTAGGTCAAAGGACATATCGCCTAGTTGATCGGCGATCCCGACTAACTTTACCTAGTGATCCTTCACAACACATTTTTTGAAAATTATAAATACTAGTTGAAGTTTTGTGTTTTATTATGAGAGTAGAAACTAATTTTATTAAGTTTTAATAACAAACTTAGAATATTCTCTCTAAGGTTTGAGAGGGTTTTGAAGAACTTGACGATTCAAAGGGTTTCAACTCCAAGAACTTTTGACATGTTTTAAGACTTAATCTTGCATACCCATTGATGGAAACTAAGATTGGTATGAATTTTTAGCTCTTTTACATGTGTAGCTAAAATCCCAATTCTTGGGGTGTGATTTTGTGAATATGAATTAGACTATTTGTTTGGTCTTGCTTTTGGATGATTTATTTGTTGTTTAGATGTGATTTAATTTAGTAGTTGTGGTGGAAATTAATGAAATTGTAGTTGCAAATAGGATTTCACCTTTGTGTTTTTGGCTTGCTAGAGAGAGGTCATAAAACTAAGACTATTAAATTGATGGTCGGTGGGAGTGGGTCAACATGAGGTTCAGCTCGAGAGAGTGAACCCTAGTCCTTCTCCCATTCACTCAGTTCAAGAGAGTGAGTGGGCTAAGGCGGAGGATGTTCTTCATGCGGCAAGTGGGTGCCCAAGAGGTACCCATTTGATTTGAGGTAAGTTGCTCAAGAGATAATTTACCCACACTATAGTCTAGCCTGGTCACAAATATTCAACGAAATTATTATCAAAAGCATGTACCCAATAGTCTAGTCTAACCCATATTCCTATCACATCCCAAGAATCTCGTCTCCATATTTGTATCTCTCTTTATTTTTGTTGATTTTGCTTTTTACTTATTTACAAACCCCCCATTAATATTTGACAGTCGTATCAAACCCCTTTAATTTGTCATGTTTTCGTTTGATAAAGTCTTTAGGTACGATTAGGTTTAGCAATTTTGCGCTTAACCACTAATTTTCAAGAACCGCTCCCTTGGGACTCGACCCCAACCCTTGGTTGGGTTACTTTACTATTGTACGATCGTAGACACTTGCATTGGAAGTTTCCTCTTGATTACGCAAATATCAGACTCCAAAAGTCTTAAGGATATATCCCCCGTGATTCATAAAGAACTGGAGTTCATAGTATGTCCTTCGTTGTATCATAATTGATTGATCAAATGGATCACCCAAGCGTGTCAATATTTTTGGTGGATACCTTGCCATCTCATCTTGGTTGATCCTTGCTTTTTAAACATAAAGACTGTGTTGACATGATTTCTTACACTTTCTTTGTTACTGAATATTTGGAATAACTTCGACATTGAAATATATGTCTTCAACTATTGTCTAAAAGTTATTCTCTTAGATCTTATCTCAAGTCCATCCTTGAGTTTTGTGTCGATGTCGAACCAAATGATGAAATCTCTTCATGAAGCAACTAAACCAATAAGTTTGGTTCCAAATTGTAAATAGGGGAAGAACTCAACTACTACCGAATGCTTTGTAATCAGCTTGGTCGTAAGGATTTCCTTTGATGGGATACTAAAATTTTGGAAATGAGAAATCCATTGGTCATCAGGTAGAACTATTGGGTTAAGGATGGATGACACATTTCATGTATCGGTAAATGTAATGACTTTCACTGCTTTATCCTATTTTGAAGAGTAGATAGCCAATTGAATATGAGGTGTACCTAATTCTCGAGAGAAGTCAACAATCTCTTCCTTTGATTTGGATATCTCATACTTATGGTGGCCTATATCATCATTAATATCAATATCATTGACAACCATCTCATAGATATCTAATGAGAAAAGAGATTCACTTTTTGGTTCATCCTCTAGTGAAAATAACTATTTAAGGTTGTCATCTGTACTGAGATAGATTCCTATATATTTGGCTATGTCATCAAAGAGTTGGAGGGTCTTGACATATATTTTAGATTGGGGGCAATTATTTGCAAAGTGTCTAGACTTGTTGCAAATAAAGCAACCATCATTCTTTCTATAAATGCGTGTACTTCTTCTCCTAAAAAACTCTATATGCCTCTTCATCCGAGATCGACTATCAGGTGGCTAGGTAGCTTGAATCTCTGATACTACTTGACACTCTTTCGTCTCACTCGACGACTTGGTCAAGACCAGTTAGACTTAGTGACAAGGTCACTTCCACATCATGACATATCAAGAGCTGGATTATGGTGAACAATCTGTTTCAAAACATATCTCTTCGTGTAGATACTATCTAGGGCTTGAAAAATATCATGCCTTACGTAGACACTATGTTGTATAGTTATAGATATGAATCTATCATTAATGATTCTCATTAAATGCCCTGCTAACATCTTAGGCAATGATGACATAAAGCTTGCTTCAAGCTGGCATTTCCACCAAGCTCAAAAAAGATTCTTTCCATCTTTTGGAAATGGATATCAAGTATATCTCTACCAAATGAAATAAACTTCATTTTGAAGAGTTATTTTTGCAGCTTTTCACATCATTGACCCGTATATCCATAAAAGGCTTGTAGAAGTATGTTCAAGTATGCATCAAAGTCCTGGGATGTTAGGATGAAGTTTCTATCCACAACACTTATTGTGGTCCACCAATTCTTGAAAATACTGGAGAACCTTAAGTAAATTTCGATGGGATCGTATACTTCTCTCACTCAACTAGATTCTTTGTAACCATCCAGGTATAGAAGTCTTGTATCCTTTGAGGCCATGCAGTCAATTTAACATCGTTGAGCTTATAAGTATGAAACCTAGTTCAATAATTTTTGGGTATTGTAGTCTTTGGTTCTGGTGTCCTTTTTGGGATAGGATCATATGTCATACCGCCCTTGACATTATCGACTTCTAAGATGAATGGTTCTTTGTGATGATTCATGAAGATGGGTGGATAGTCCTCTTCATCAGATTCTAGTGAATATTTAGTAGTTTCCTCAACATATTGTTGGGAATTCTCAATGTATTCCTAGGATTCACTATATTTGATATATCCATCTGAGGGATAATTATCTTCTAGCTCATGCACCAAATCAATGTCACAGAGATGATCTAGATTAATTTCATCAAGATGTCCATCGTATCTGAGGTAATCGTCAATGGAATTGAGATAATCATTGGTTGGACTTTCATCTTTCAGAAAAGAAAGCTTTGGAACAACTTGGTCATTTATACCCATATTAGGGTCTGAAAAACCAATCACTGCCATTAGTAATGTCCTCTGCGAGTGCATCCCATTCTTTTTCTAAATCTAATATTTCATGATCTATGATAGTCAATTCTTCAATGATTGGACTCAAATGTTCAATGATAGAGTCGTCATATAGGGCCTTGTTTCAGATCATCATAGCTCCAATGTCTGCATCCTTCATATGTTTAAACCTTGCTTGTGCTTCTTTAGTTCACATTTGAGCACCCATTGCTTCTTTTCCCTCACACATTAGTTTAGCTATGTCAAACTCCGGTTCCTCTTTGTGTGGTTTAGCTGCTCTAAATGAGAATGTCGGTTCTGGTGAAAAGTATCATTGTGAGCACATAGAGAATTGGGTAGACC